>NGKJ01000053.1:132595-148326 GCA_002162495.1 Myriosclerotinia curreyana | reverse complement strand
AAATTCCCTCCCTTCATATACACCCCCTCCCAGCCCCTCCTCTCCTTCAAAATCTACACAAAAACTTTCTCATGTACAACAACACACCATCTACCCAATAGACACACGCATTCCAGGAAAGAAGAAAAATCAAAAGAAAGGAAAAGAAAAGAAAAGTTTTTCCTCAAATCCTTTTCTTTCGGAAATCCAAACTCCCGCCCCAGCCCTTATTTATGCAAGTCCTCCAAATGTAGTGTAGAAAACCAAACGGATATCATATCTGCAAAAGCAGTTTTCTCGTCGAGAAAAAAATGTGCACGCTTCTCCTTATCTCAAAATCCACCCCATCATTATGCACAAGCAACGCTGTCTATCGTATGTACCCTAAAGCGCTTCTCTCCTTCCTCCACTCCTCCACACTCTCAGATTCAAACCTCACTCCCTTAATTAAAAGTTCCATAAGGCTTAAATTCGTAGCCATTCGTAATCCTCTCCTTCCCCTTCTTAGCGAATTCGTTACCCGCACTCCTCGAACCCTTAACATTTCCATTTGCCTTGCCAAGCACCACACTCTCCCCTTTTCCCTTTCCGACCCCACCATTAACCGAGACCTGTGAACTATGCGGTAAGGTATTCTGACTAGCACTCATTTCAACTTGAGAAACTTGCGCAATCAACGAACTTCTCATATTCTGCATTTGTGCCTCGGACCCACTGTCAGAATCCGAATCCGAATCACTGCCAGCATCTTTGGTCTTCTTAGCTGCTTGCGCGATTAAGCCAGGACGTTGAGTAGAAGGAGGGACAATTTGTGAGGATGCTGGAATTGGAACATCGTCATCATCGGAGCTATCGTCACTATCACTCTCCTCAGACTCTGATTCCGAGAACTCTTTTTTCAAGATTTGAGATGAAAGTTGTGCTTTGGACTTGGCGGGTTGACCAGTTATCGAAGGTTTAGGTTTGAACATGGCTCCTTTCTGACTATTGAGAGATGACAAACTTGCGCCGATGGTAAAGCTTGGTTTAATAGTCGGTCTCTTGGCGGGTGAAGAAAATGAACCTTGGGCTTCGAAAATATCAGATGTTAGTTGTTGATCAACTTCGTCTTGGGTATTATCCCCATCGCTGCTAGGACTCTTACGTTGATTTGTAGCTTTTATAGAGGAGACCATGTTTCTCCGGGCATGGCTTGGTAGTCCCGGACTGGATCGTTTCTCTGGAGCGTCTGGCATTTCCACGTCCTCTTGATCCTTATCACTGGCATCTTCCTCTTCAGAGCTTTCTTGAGTTTCTTTAATTTCCGTTTTGACTTTAATGTCATCCTCTTTTTCACTGTCATTGTCTTCCGACTCTTCTTCTTCTGAAGATTCACTCTCGGACGAGGAAGAAACTGAACCCGAGGTTTGATTGAGCTTGGTGTGGGGTTTGCACTCATCCCCGGATGGTGCGTGTGAATGAAAGACAACTGGAGATCGGCTCTCGCGTGGTGATGACTGATTTTCACCCATTTCTATATCTTCATCAGATTGGAGATTCCTATTCTTTGTCTCATCGGGTCGTAGATTTTCAGGGCCAGATCCCTTCGGTTCTGGCTTGATCAGGACCTCTTCTTCAGAATCGGAAACTTCTGAGTCGGAACTGTCTGAACTCGGAGGAAGTGGAAGTTCAGCAGGTTTTACTGGCGACTTTGATTTTCCTAAGTATAAATTTAGCTCTTATTATTTTCACCAAGACTTCAACTGCACTGTGATTGCCAAAATCGGCTACATGAGAAGAAATGATACAAGAGATATCGCAGTAATTTCACACAATATTTACATACCTTTGGCCAATATCGATCGGTCGGGTGTAGTAGTGGCTGCTTTTCGAGGCTCCGGTATGACAGTCTTCTTCGGTAAGATTTTAGACTCAGTCGAGATGTTTTTGAGTGCTGGTGGAGGTATAGGCTTGGGCGTTGCGGATCGAGACTTTGAGCCTGCCTGAGCTGCTATTAATGGAGGTTGATTCATGGCGGATGGTTTTGGTGGTTGTTGTCTGACTGGAGTCGCACTACGATCAGGTCGCCTGAAAGTTTTAGGTAATGGTATTGGTGTTTGACTTTGCGCTGAAACTTGACTAGAAGCAAGCTTGGGCGTTATATTCTCTTTTGGCGCATTAATTAGAGGTTTCTTGGGCTCTGGTTTTGCAGGAGTGGTTGCTCCATTGAGATCAAAGGAGACTCGCCTAGGACTCTTCGATGGTAATGGCATCTGAGCTTCTAGACTAGTATCCTTGGGAGCTGGTCCTGGCGAAGAGCTTGTCATACTTTCCGAAGAACGTGATGTTTTCAAAGATGATTTCTTGCCTCTTGGATAATGCGGAGTGGATGATTGACGAGGGAGTATGACGCCAGGAGTGTTTCGTTTGTTAACGGGAGTACCTTTCCTGCTTTCCTGTGGGGTATCGGATGCTCTCTTAGAGCTTTCGAGGGCCTCCGACTTTCTAGAATCCTTCTCGGCTGCTTTCTTCGCTGCCTCCTCGGCCTCCTTCTTCCTATCATCTTCTTCAATCTGTTTGCGCAGTTTCTCTTTCTCATCCTTTAGCTTCTGAGCTTCAAGAGCTGCCACTTCCTTCTGCTTTCTTGCAGCTTGTTTCTGTTTCTCTTCTGCCTTGCGTTCCTCGGACTTCTCCTTACGCATACGATCCGCTTTTGCCGTAACAGCTTCCCTTTCGGATTCAAGTCGACGTTCTTCGGCAGCATTTGCAGCTGCAGCCTGAGCTTCCTTAGCCGCTTCTTCGCTTTGTTTCTTTTTGCGCAAATCCTCCGCGCGTGTCCTACTCTTTGGCGTTAAGGGGAGCTCGCCGGGAGTGGAAATAGATTCAAGGGTCTTAGAAGGATGGCGGTTGTTACTTGGAGGTGACTTGGCTAGCTTCTGGAGACCTGGCAATCCTGCTGGTGCGCCTTTCTTGAAATTAAGTTTTGGTTGTCGCTTTATCGGTTCCTCGGTATCCGAACCAAAGTCGTCATAGATGCTACCCTCATTTCGAGGTGATCGATTCTTGGGAGTACATGATTTTGAGCCTGGCGGAATTTGTTCTGAAGGTCTTCGCTTCTTGGTAGAGTTTGGATGGGTATGAGGGGGCAGTTGTGGTTCACCTGCCAATGGACTTGTCGCAATTGTCGAAACTGATCGCCCTCTGTCAGTAGCCCTCTGAATGTGATAACTTGCACTTTTCACTCCTGCACTGTTCTGTGGCGTACCCTGAATTCGTGGAGGGGGCTCTTGGAACGGACTGACAAGCCCCTTTAGAGCCTGACTTGGTTGCGCATTGCTATTACTGGCAGAGAACTTTTTGACATAATTAGTTATGGCATGGCTTTGGGTTGTAAAACTTCGCTTGACCGGCGATGGAGATGATAGGGGCGGAGTTTCGGAGATCATGGGAGAATTCTCTCTTACATTTGGCACATTGTGCTCATCCTCATCCTCATCCTCGTCCTCATCCTCATGACCTAAGATGGCACTCTGTTGTGAATCCGGAATTATTGTCTCTGGCTTTTCTGGGATGCCTTCCAACTTTCCACCAGTCCATGACTCCAATTCTCTGGAAGGAATTGGGTGATCTGGATTTATTGCTGTTCTCTGACGTTTTAGAGGATTCCAGAAAGGTTCCGCATTTCCGTTCAAAGGTGACCTATCTCTTTTCTGACCAAGAACACTTGTTGGATTGAATCGAAGCGCGGAGGTTGGAGGAAGAGAGTCTCTGATATTTGGTTTGTTGGGAGCTTTTATGATTCGAATAGTAGACATATTTGGAAATAGAGGTCCTAACAGATCGTTTTGGGTGACGTCAAATAACTCATCATCCATACACTTCTTAATCGTGAGTGGCCTAAATGGCACATAAGTTAGCAACCATAAACTTCAATTTCAAGCCAAAATTTTCCAATACAATGTTCGCAGAAGTGCAAAGACTTACTGGCCATAATTGATTTCGTGAATTCTTGAAGCTTCTGTGCAAAACTCTCGTATGGTAACATTTGGTGAAGTAATAACTCGAAAGCAACGAATTGGGCGATCCTTTTCCTCGGCGGCATCTGGTGTAAATACCTTCACTTTGAGTGAAAACCCCGGTGAAGCGGGGGGTTCCATGATGGAATTCATCATGACATGAGATTTGATGGCTTTGAAGTTATGCGAAACAGCAGAAGGGCGCTGATATGCGAAGAAGAGAGACAACGCCAAAGACAAAAAGGCATGGAGAGAAACGCAATTGGTTCAGGTGAGTGAGTGAAGTTGGAATCTAATTGCTTTTTCAATAGTGGAGCATAAAGTTAAAAGCAAATCGCGCCAAAACGCGTCAAATGTTGAAGCTCGTGGATTGAGTTAAGTTGAGTTGAGGTTGAAGTTGAAGTTGAAGTTGAAGTTGAAGTTGAGTAAGTTTTTATCCCGAGGAATTATATCAATAAAAAAGGTTTTGTCTATTCCCCCGCTTATCTTTAATTCTTCCTTCTTCTCTGTTTGCTTTTTTTATTTTCAACTTCACTTTTTATTCACTTCAATCTTTTTTTCTTCTTCTTTTTCTTCTTCTTTATATTATTAGCAATGTTCCGAGCTTATCCTGGATAAGCTCGGACGTTACTTTTTTTTTTGTTTTATCCGGTGAAAACAGGTGAATATGTGAACAAGGATTAAAATGGCCCGAGTGTTAAAATGATTTGATTCATCTAACTAACTTGGTTAGTATTGGTGTTTTTGAAAATGATGGTAATAATTAAATATATATATATATATATATATATACTAGATATATCTTAATAACTATCTACGTATTATACTTGTTGGGTCCTCTCTTTTGATAAATGGTAATTAACCTTAATTCAATCATAGATATTTCCTTCACTTTTATATACTCCAAACTCCTCCTACCACAAAATAGAATGTATTCTTCCTAGACCCTCTCTATCCCTCTTTTCCAATATACCGATTATACGTAACAAAATCACCTCAAAACCCATACCCGCTTTATCAGATTCACAAGATATATCACCAGCAGTCCCATCATCGCTGCCACGATTGCCATTCCAACCAGTACCCAATGCCTTAACCTAAAAGCATCCGACACCTCCATCTTCATCATTTTCTTCTGTTTGGTATGCCAATGCCATGGCTGCTCTTCCCTTTTCTTATCCCCTTCGGCATTTTGTCCTCGATATGGCGATTTGATGTATGCATATGGTTGAGGTTTGAAAACCAATCGGTGTAAGAATCCCTTGATCCGCCCGAAAAAGGTATCGGGGTATATGCGGGGTTCAGAGTGTTGATGAACTCGAAGAGAACTATTGCGACTATCGATAAGGAAGAGGGAGATGAGAAATGAGACGAATGTAATGGGAGATATTATAAACTATTCATTTCATTAGAACTTATTGTGGTAGAGCTTGGGAAAAGATGGGAGTAGTAGCTTACCCTCACTATGGCGCTTTCCTTTGGAGCTTCAGGAAGTATTGGAGCATGAAAGATCGGTGGAGGGGATTGTGATAATGCCGGTGATCGACGTGATGTAGATATAGATGACATTCTTCTAATCATGTAATATATTATTGATTTTTGAGGCCACGATTTGGACCTTTGAAAATGAGGTTTTCACATTGCTTTATATGTCTGAAGAGGAAGAGGAGGAACCTTTTCGAATGTACCGGTATTCGTTGTCAATCAATTCCCCGCCAAGTCATGTAAGGCACTGCGGACATTATTAAAATACACAACTCAGCCTTAAAAAAGTGACGTCTTGTTGGCTTGGTCGGCTTGTCGGCGGATTATTTCACCGTGGATCGCGATTCGTGCGAAAGGCAATTACATAATCCGTTTTACCTTGAAGTTCTAGACGTCAAATTAAAAAATTCTTAAATCGCCAGCAAGATATATTTAGAAACTATTACGATTGTACCTATCCACCTCCAATTGGTGACGTTGTTCCTGTATTGGAAACGTTTGAGCTCAAATGTTGGTACTCAGGTCCGTCTAGAACTAACTCAACAATAAAACTACCAGCATATCTACCTAGTACTTTGGTAATTTCTCTCCTTTGCTTATTGTATCATCTACTTTACCTCCTTGGTGAGTCGCTTTTCAGGTCTTCATGAATCTAGGCAAGGAGATTATTGTTCGCAAGTCAACGTCGTGTAGACAACATATCAACATACTGGTTTGCCTCTTCGAATGGACATAACCCCAAATGATTTATTTATGAAAATAATATCGACTTTGATTTCAGAATGTTACCTTAAGTTGTTGGTGACAATGATAACTCAGGTACAGCATATTTGAGCTCAGTCACACCCACAAATTGAGATCATAATGGCTTTTGTAAGATTTCACAGGTTCCCCGTTTTGGCTCGAGAAACTTGAGCCGCGTGCTTGTCTGGGACACAGTTTATTGTTGTTGGCTGTGGTCATAGTAAGTTGAGCATCTTCCTGACATGTTCAAAGTCTAACAAGAGACAGGTGATTGGAGAGCCACGGTTCAGAAGACTACAACCGTAGTAGATAAACGGATGGCCAAATTTGGAAGTTTGACACTCGTATCCAAAGGTCTCTCAGATAGATGCAGCCAAAGGGGATTTATCCGGTGATTTCGACGATTGGTTAAACATAACACTTTGGCCTAGAATCAGCCGCGGTTTGAAATCTAAAGACGGTATTCCACATATAGGAATGAATCTAGAAATCTCAACCCAACCAGGCGTCACAAGTCTTCGACAAGATGTTCACGATGGTGTTGTACTAGACACTAAGATACCAACAGCACCAGGAACACCCGAAAACCGTCATTTAGAAGTCGAACTTCCTCCTGATATGACGTAGAAGAGTGGAGATTATCTTGCGGTTCTTCCGGTAAGTTCGAATCAGAATGTTAGGAGGGTAATGGAGACATTTGGGTTAGCTTGGGATTCAAAGATTGTTATTAAGGGGTAGAGGTTAGGGACTTTACCGCTTGATATGCCGCTTTCTGTATGGGATATATTGGCCGGGTATGTAGAGTTATTTGAGCCGGTTAGTAAGAAGGTATGTGCTCCTGCAATATCCATTAGATTCCCAGCAGTATATTCAATAGTCCGGACTGCAGTCCGACAATAAAGGGTTTTCGAATATCAAGATCATTTTGAACATTGAAATTATTTGAATGCTTCAAATTGATTGAATGTTTTAAACAAAATAAAGTATTCCAAATGGATTGAACAATCAAGAGTCTTATATTGTTGGACTGCAGTCCAAACTATTGGAAACACTGATTCCCAGAACCAGCTACTAATCAAACCACCAGATCCTCCAAATAATGGCAAACTCCACCACCGATCAAACCACAAACAACACCTAAAAACTATGACCACCGACTCCTCAACTTACGAACGCGCAGTCCTAACCAAACGCTTCAACATCATCACACTCCTGGAAACCTATCCCACAACCACCCTCCCCTTCCCCACCTTCCTCTCCACCCTCTCTCTCTCTCCACTCCGCATCCGCTACTACAGCATTTCCTCCCCCCCTCTCCTCCCCCTCCACCTGCACCATAACATACAACGTCCTCTCCTCCTCGGATAAACTATACGCCAGAATCTGCGGAACCTATCTCTCAACCCAGCTCCCAGTTGATGCTATAAAAGTTTCCGTGCGACAGTAGTAAAAAACTTTTTCATCTACCATTAGATATCAAGGGAACGCCTAACTTGATGTTTTATGCTGGGACGGGGATTGCGCCATTTAGAGGGTTTATTCAACAGAAGGCTATGCAGGCTGCTGCGACTCTGAGGAGGAAACTCGCAGAGGCGATTTTGTTTGTTGGGTGTCGATCTTCAATCTCGGATCGATTATATGCGAAGGAATTGATAGGGGTGCAAGAATTGGGGGTGGGTTGATTTGCGGTATTCGTTTTCGAGGAAATCTGATGCGGGGTTAGATGGGGGTGAGGGTAGGAATGAGAATGAGTATGAGTATGAGAAGATAGGAATGGGATGGACGGAAACAAATATGTGCAAGATAGAATGATGAGGGATAAAAAGGATATATTGAATATTGAGACCCTGGGACGAAGGAGCGAGGGTATATGTTTGTGGCAGAGGGGGACTTATAAAGGAAGTTGGGAGAAGCGGAAATAGTGAAGGAGAGGTAAGTGGGACGGGACGGGGGAGAGAAGGTTGAAGGGAGGAAAGAGCAGCTTAAGGATGCCTTTTCGGAAGGTGCTGGCGGATAGGTATGTTTCGGAGCGTAGCGAAAGAAACTTATGCGTCGGATTTTAACGGAATTTTGTGTGGCGTTAAAAAAAATCATGTGTTTTATTTCTATAACCCAGGAATCCATTTGTGTAGAATCATGTGATCACGTGATTTTTTTTAAAAGAAATCAAAGAAAAAAATAATAAAGAAAAAAATAATAAAGAAAAAAATAATAAAAAAAAAATTAATAAAGAAAAAAATAATAAAAAAAAAAAATAAAAAAAAAATAATAAAAAAAAAATAATAAAAAAAATAATAAAAAAAAAAATAATAAAAAGGAAAATTAATAATAAAAATAATTGTTAAATGTGATATACAAGGAATTAATTTAGTCGTAGAATTAAGTTAAGACTTTTTATTAATTTTAATTAAAAAAGATATAAAAGGTTTATATATTTTTCTATATATAATAGGAATTTACTAGTAATTTATTAAGAATTTGATATATATCTGGATAATATTTGAAAACTTTAATTTCCTTAAAGGTTTTATTAGAATTCCTTTATATAGCCCTTTTATATAACTTTTTTAATCTTTAAATACAAATAGTTTTTAGATTATAAACTTTATTAGTTTTCAAATATAAGATATTAATTAGATAATAGGTTTTTGCTTTTTGATTTGTAATAAAGCTCTTTTTTTTGAATTTATTGTTTCAAAAAGTTTTATTTATAATCTTAAAAATATAATACTATTGCCTTACCTATATATAACAAGTATAATTTTGTATAAAAAATTATTATAACATAGTAACCTAACTTATAATTATAATAATAATAATAATAATAATAATATCAATTGTATAATATAAATAGCTTTTTTTTGTATTATTAGTTTTTTTTTTTTATATTAAATATTTATTTCTTAAAATGAACAACCTAATTATTATAATTTGCTTAAATAGTAGTGTAACACTATTACTTTATAAAGTATATTTTCATTATTTCAAATTAATAAACTAAGTATCTTCTGTTATTATATTTGCTGATAGTTTAATATATAATAAGATTTGCTTTTTTATACTAAATTCAAATTTAGCTTGTAATAAATATAAATATAAACAAAAACTATATTACTTTATTCTTTAAAATTAAATTTTATATATTAATAAGCTTTTGTAATTAAAAAATAATTATAATAATATAAAAAAAGATTTAATGAAAAAGACTTATATATAAAAGCAATTAAAGTATTAGCAAAAAAAGTATATAAAAAAAATTAAAGCTAATATAAAGAAATATAAAAAACAAGGTCTTATATATAAGCCTAAAAATATTAAAGAAGTAATCTTCATTTTAACTAATTTTATATTTAAATAAAATAAGATTTTAATAATAATACTTAATATATTTTATTACTTTATAAATACACTGTAAATATATTAGATTATTATAACTAATATACTTTTAGATTTATTTTTAATCTATTAATTATATTCTCGAATATTTTAAAGATACTTTTAATATAAAAAAGCCCAATAATAATCCAAATGCTTTACTGCTAAAAGCATTAAAAGCTCCTATAAAGTTAGCTAAAGGTAAAAGAAAAGATTCTATTAAAAGTAAAGGTATTATTAAAACATTAAAAAGAGGTACAAAAGGAAAAAACAGATTTGTTATTAGACCAAAAAGAAAAAGAATATTTAAAATTAGGGAGGCTGTTGCTAATATATTAGTAGAAAATAAAGGTAATAATAATAAATTACTTTTAAGTTTTTTTAATATAAGGGAAAAGCTTAATTTTAATGCTTTATAGCATTTTTGATTTTAATATATTCATCTTTTTTTAACTTTTAGTTTTTTATAAGTTTAAATAATATATCTATTTAATCAAAACTTTATTATTATACTAATAATAAAGATTTTCAAACTAATTATAATATTTGGATATAATTTAAAAATTATTATATATTTGATTTTAATAATAATTTTATAAATATTAATAAAAAAACAAAAAAATTAATATATTATATTACTATTTATAAAACTAAGGATAAAAGAATTGTTTTAAATTTAAAAAAAACTTTAGATTATAAATCTAATTAATAAAGTTATATTTTTTTAAATTTTGTTTATTGTTTAAGTAGTAATATTTTTTTTTTTGTATATTTGTTTAAAATATATTTAATGTTCTTTAAGTTTTTAATAATTTTCTAAATATTATTTATTAAATAATAATTCTTTTATTTAACTAAATATTAAAATCTATAACTTTTTTTTTTATAAACTAATATTTTTTTTATTTTGTATTTAATACTTCCTTTAATTTTTTTAGGAGAAAGTAAATCTTTAATGCCTTTTTATTTATACTATAATTCAAATAATGAAATATAAAAAATATTGTAAATCTTATATATTAAAGGAAATACTAATTTATAAGTTTAATCATTGTTTTTAATATTTATAATTATAAATAAACTTATATATTAATCCAAAAACTTCTTTTTAAAATATAATTATTTAATATTCTTAATATTTAATATTACTTTATTATTAATATTAAAACCCCAAATTAAATTTTTATACCCTTTGATTCTTAAAATTATTATATTTACCCAAAATTCTTTTAGTTTTTCTCATTTTTTTTATAAAGTATTTATATATTTTTTTATAGTTAGTGCTTTTTTTTTATATTAGCGTTTTCACCAACATAATTAAATATAAATTAAAATCTATATATAACTTTGAAAAAAATCTTTTTAATTGTATTATATTAATTTATATTATATATAAACTTGATTAGGGGTAATAACAAAACTTAATTGTTTTGCCTTTAATTAGTATAATAACAAATATAATAATTAATATATTAATTTTGTTTTTCTATTTGGCTATTACTTTAAAAATAAAATACTATTAATAGTTTTCACTGAATGTAAAGATAAAATAAAAGACTATTCTAAAATTTTATTATAAACTATAAATCTTTATTAGAAATTATATCTTTTAAAGCATTAAAATCTTTAAAAACAATCATTATCAAAGTATTCGCTAATTTTGGAAAAATAATAATCTTATTAATAAATATATATTGGGCTAATTTTGTAAATCTATCGATTATTATTAAAATATAATTATAAACTTGTTTTTCAAGTTTAGAAAAAAACAAATCTATTATAAAATCTATAATTATCTTTTTTCAAGGTTTAATAGGTAATAACAAAGTTTGTAACTTGCTATATAGATAATACTATTTTATTATTATTCTTTAATAAATAATATAAATTTTCATATATTTTTTTACATTATTTGTAATATTAATTTAATAATATTTGGATTTTATAAGCTTAATTGTTTTCCTTATTCTTTAATATCTCGTTATAAAATTGTTATAATAAGTTTTAAAAATCTTTATTTAAATGGATGTATTTTGCAGTATAAAAGCTTTTCCCTTAAAAATTATTAGGTTATTAGTGTTAACTTTTTATAATATAATATTTCTAATAGAGCAAAATCGGGATATTAAATATTTTTTATTTTTTATAAAATTGTTATTCTATTAAAGCTATAATAAAATTTATTTTATTAATTTTGATATAAACTTAAATACTATTTTGTTTTCAATTATAATACTGGCTATTTAATATAATATTAATTATTTGTAATTAGTTTTAATTAATGCAATCTATAATTTATGTAATAATAAGTTAAACCTTTTTTATTAAAAAAGATTTAAAGCGTTTTGTAAAGGTTTAGTCTTTTAAAAAGATTAATAAAATAAAGATACTATAACAACAATATTTTTTAATTTGTTTTAAAAAATTAATAATATTTTTAAGAATGTATTTGTTCTGCTTTTATAATTTGGTCTTTATAAAGGTTTATTAATAAGGTTTAATTTCCCTAATTTATATATAATATTGAAATTGTATGTAACAAATATTTTGGCTTAACAGGTTTACCGTTTATTAAGCTTTTTTTTAATTATAAAGTATTATAAATTATTATAATCTGTTTTCATTAAAATGGTGTATTGAATATTAGCGATATAATAATATTATTGAATAAAAACTATATAAATAATAAGAAATTCTTAATTGTATATAAAATACTTTTGTTTTATAAAGGTAAGCTTTTTTGAATAAAAAGTGATAGAATATTAATAGCTAATTGCTTTTCCCGATTTTTTAAAAAGTTAAAAAAGTATATATTCTAAAGTAAACCTTAAAATATTCGTTTTTATAAGGATATACAAAAATAATTAAAAATGTTATAATATCTTTGTTATTGTAAAAGCTTTTTTAAGTTTTTTAAAAGATTTTTAGGTTTTTTTATCTTAAACAAATTTTAAGATTGCTTTATTCTTCTTACTTTTTTTTATTAATACTATTATACCTACAACAATTTTAAAATAAGCCCTAATAAATTTATAATAGAAATTCACAAATTTCAAAAAGATTTATATTTTTTTTAAAGTAATAAACATTGGTTATTTATTAACCATTTAAATATAACTAAGTTTTATTAATACTTTTTTATTAGAAATTATAAAGCTTAAAAACTCTATTTTTGTAATATAAAATATGTATTTTTTAAGCTTAGTATATAGCTTATATTTAAACAATTTGTTAAACACCTGGTGTATATCTTTTATATAAATATCTTTATTTTTAGAATATATAAAGATATTATTAAAATATATTATACAAATATTATTAATTAACTTAATAAAAGGTTTATTAATATATATTTAAAATATAATTGGTGTATTTATTAAACTAAATAGTATGATATAATATTTAAATTAATTATATTAAATACAGAAGGTTGTTTTCTATTTATCGCTTTTTTTAATTTGAATATAATAATAAGTATTTTTTAGATCTAATTTAATAAAAATATTTCCCATTTTTAATTGATTTAAAGATTCCTTAATAAAAAGTAATAAAGTATAATCCTTCTTTATAATCTAATTAAGCTCTTAATAATTAATATAAAATCGATATTTATTATCTTTTTTAAGAATGAATATAATTAAGGCTTTAATGAAGTTAATAAAACAATATATCCATTCCTTTTTTTAATACTTATTAAGGTATTTCTTTAAAATAAAGAGTTTTTTATTGAAAAAAGCATAAATTAGCCTTTAAAAAGAAGTAGTATCTAACTTAAAGTTTATATAATGCTTTAATAAGTAATAGTTAAATAATAAATTATTATCATTTTTAAAAAAGGTTACTATTTTGTCTTTAAATTTAAAAGGAATTGTTGTTTGTTTTATAATAAATATTCTTTGCTTTGTAAAACTTCTTTTTGTAGATAATTTAAATATAAAAAATATAATACAAACTTGAATTTCTTCTTTTATCTTTTAATATATAACTTTAATTAATATAATTTCTAGTTTGTTTAATTAAAGCCGAAATCATAATTTTATTAACTTTTAATTAATATTTAGGTTAATGGTTTTTAATTAGAGTAATCCTAAGATTATATTTATTAAAGGTAATTCTAAAATAGTAATAATAAAACTATAAGAATAAATCCTTTTTTCTTTTTTCGAGTTTGTTATTTTAATAATAAATTTATGATTATTATATAATTAAATGTTATTACTTATAGCAGCGATGAGGGGGGTACTTTTTTTATTATAAAGTTTCTAATCCTATTTTATACATTTGTTTTACTAAACAATATTGGCTTTTATATTAAAGTTAATGAGATAACGTAGTATTATCGATTTTCTATTTATTTTGAATTTAGTTAAAATGATAAAAATAGTATATTCTTTTTAGTTAGAATTTAGTGTTATTGAAATGCTTAGTATAAAAGTTGGGTTTAAGCTTTTCCCATATACTTCGCTTTTGTAGCTTTGTTAATACAATTGTAAAACCTATATCCCTTTTTACAGAATTTGTAAAAAGTTAGTTTTTTATAAATAAAAAAAGTGTAATTTAATTAATTATAGTTAAAACATTTTATAATACTTTTATAAGCAGATCTCTGCTTTTTTTTATTTGTCTTTTATTTAATAATAAAGTAATAACTTCTTTTTCTACTACTATTATCCTTCAACAATATAATAATTAAGTTTTTAATAGAAAACTTTATACTTTTATTAAAAAGTTTAAAATAAATTTGTTTACCATCTTGTTTTTTAAAGAATTCTTTTATATCCCAATTAAGGTATATTTTGTTAATATTTTTTAATTAACAAATATATTTGATTAGATTATTTTTAGTAATAAATTATTAAAAGAATTTAGAGATATGCTTAAAGATTAATAGTAATAAGTTAATAAGAAGTTGTTCTTTATAAATACTATTAATTTCTATTTTAATATTTTCCTCCAAATTATTAAAGTAAAAAATAAATTTATTAATAATTTAATTATCCTTTTGCTTTATATAAATAATATTTTGGATGGTTTAATGTTATTAATTACTTTTATTTATAATAGCTTTATATATATATTTCTTAAAACCTTTTTATGTAATAGGCTTATTTTTGTTATTACTTTCAAAGTAACATTATACAACCAAAAGTTGCTTTTCAAAGTATTAAATAATATAATTGATTTTTTGTTGATTTATAAGAAAATAGTACTCATTATTGTTTTAAAATATAATCTTTATTTAAAAAAAAAAATCTTTAGTTTTATTGATAATGGTATTAAGGTATTTAAATAATTTTTATAGTTTTGGAGGTTTTCTTTAATTAATTTGTTATTATAATAGATTTGTTAAAGATTTAACAGCAACTAGTATCACTATAATAACATTTTATTTAGTTATAAAACAAATAATAATTGTTTAAATTGCATTTTAGATTTCTTGTTTTTTTAATACTTATATATATTTCTTTTCTCACTTATATTCTTGAAGTTCTGCTTACTAATAAGTATATATTCTTTTATTGGATTCTTATAAATAACAAAACACTTATTATTTATATATTTTATTTAAAAAGCTTTCAACATCATTATCAAAAAAAGGGTTAAACATACTATACAAAAACTATTTGTTTTTTAAGCAATTATTAAAAAATTATTTACCGTTTTAATGAATAAAAGTTAAACAAATATTAATTATTATAAACAAAAAAATAACAATAAATATATAAAAGTAATTAATTAACAAATTATTTTTCAAAAAAAATAAAAAGAGTTATTAAATATAATATATAAGGAATTAATTTAATTATAAAATTAAACTAAAACTTTTTATTAATTTTAATTAAAAAGGATATAAAAGGTTTATATACTTTTTTATATATAATAAAAACTTACTAGTAATTTGTTAGGAATTCAATATATATCCAAATAATATTCAAAAACTTTGATTCTTTTAAAAGTTTTGTTAGAATTTTTTTGTATAGCCCTTTCATATAACTCTTTTAATCTTTAAATATAAATAGTTTTTAGATTATAGGCTTTATTAGTTTTTGAATATGAAATATTAATTAGGCAATGAGTTCCCGCTTCTTGACTCGTAATAATAATAAAGAAAAATAATAATAAAAATAATAAAAAAAATAATAAAAAAAAAAA
>NGKJ01000053.1:100814-113698 GCA_002162495.1 Myriosclerotinia curreyana | reverse complement strand
TACCTACCTACCTACCTACCTACCTACCTACCTACCTACCTACCTACCTACCTACCTACTCACCCACCCACCCGCAATCATCAAGGTGCACATTTATGATTTATTAGTGCTTTAGGTTACTATTATCATATAATCAAGTCTTAACTAGCTAGCTACAGTAGCACCTTTTTGGTTTAAAATTTAAATTTACCAAGGTTAAACTAACGCTTGATTCCGAGTAATCTATAATATCACATTTGATTTTAGGACTGGATTGGATTGGACTGGATTGGATTATACTACACGATAAAAGGACTCAGCATTCATCAAAACTTCCATTACACATACAAACCACACTACAATAAGGAAGAAATAATCTCTTCATTGTTGATTAGACCAACGCACTCCCGCGATCAAGATGATTCCACATCGCCCACATCTTCCACATTCTCATGTCTCATGTATATACAAGTTCGCTAATGCCCCTTACTTTCGTTTCCCTTCGATTCGCACCGCTTTACTATACGATAGATAGCTAGCTAATTAGTCACCACGTAGGATGATCTAGAAAATAATTGGTAATTCCACTTCCAATTCCAATTCCACCTCCACCTCCACCTCCACCCTTCCACGGAAAGAACCATAAAGGTGCATCATAACTGTTAAAACTCTAGTATGAACCGACTCGATTCAATATTTCAGAATTGATTGGTGCATACGTGCATACGCCTGTGCATTTACTTCTCCCGTTTTGTGGCTGTAATGAGGTTCGGCAAGTGTTAATTAAAGCTGTAGATGGCCTACTTGTGCAGGATTGGCACGTAAACGCTGGGCCAGTTCTCTTCTGGGGTAAATCTTCTGGGGTTTCTCGTCCTGCAATCTTTTGAGTTGTTGTGATAATGCTTGAGACTCGCGAATTTGAACCTGGAGACTTTTTTGCTGTTCCTTTAACGATTTTATTTGTTGTGGTAAATCTTGAGACTGGTGAATCTTAATTTGGCAATTATCTCCTTGTAATTTATGATTGGGCAATTGTTGAGTCAATCCCCCTTTCGGCTTCCAGTCATGGCACCCGTGCTTGAATTGCCACGCTTCTTACATTTCTTCCCTCAACTTGGTATCTCGATATTTTCATTGGGGATGGCGGAGCAACATCACCGACATCTTGCGCTTCATCCTGCTGGTCCTTTATCTGGGACTCCTCCATTGTGACCTCAGCACTCTTTGATTTCGAAAATTGACCATCTGTGCTCAAACTATTGTTTATCACTGGCAGATAACCTTGTGAGAAAATTTCGTTGGCACGATTCTTGCCACAATGGTGCAGGGCCAGAAGTGACCGCAAAGGTTTGAGTTAATTTCTCATCTGACGCGGAACGTCAATTTGTGTATTCGTAATTAAGATTTTATATCACGGAGGTTAGAGTATCTTACTTCGGTTCTGTTTAGGGGTTTCAAATGACAAACTGCTCCATTCCCAAACTGCCATATGTTTGTTGGCCTCTGAAGTAGACAAAATCCGTTGTTATATGTATTCACGCCATTCCCACAGAGTATTTGGTTGATACTCCCCTCAAGTTTTCGATCGATCGGCGTTAAAGTAGCTTGGAGTGTTTTTCAATACTAGAGAGGATCAGTATGGTGCCATGACGCATGTTCCTATATTGCAAGGAAATTTACTTACTCTAATTCGTCATTGTGAACTGATAGTTGTTGCTCCAGGAGTATAAGCCGAAGAATGGATATACGAATCTTGAGAGCAGCGTGATGTGCGAAAAGGGTGTTAAGTGGCGATTTTATCTTCAAAGGTGATTATACAGCGGTGAATCCATGGTTGAAGTGTTTTGAGATGACATTCCAGGTAAACAACAGTCCATCCCATTTCAAAAGTAGTGTTGAAAGATTTAAACTTGGACGAAACTGCTAGGCGTCGTGAAGAATTTTAAGGGTTTGTCAAAATCGAGGGTCTCATGCTGCATATGGCAAGTATCAAGCCGTAATTGCCAAGCCACTCTTCAGAAACAGTATCTCACTCTCGGCTTATTAAAACCCAGCTTCTCTGGCTGCAGTTATAATAGCAGCATTTACATCGGCCCGTCTGTATCCAGGAGCACGCCCCAAGCAGGATGCATGAGAAGCCAATTCTACAGAGTCACAATTAGCTGTTATCCAAATTTCAAAGTTTAAACAACATACCTCTTATCAGAGTTTCGACACTAATTGTCACTGTACGTTTCTCTGTATGGCGCTTGTTGTTGGCGCAAACATTAGGGCTAGGATTTCCAGAATTGAGACCGGTTGCAGCATCAAATATTGGACCACTCAAATCGAAGGGATTAGATCCCTTGGAAGTGTTGGTATTCCAAGACGAGAATGCCATAAACAAGGAAGTGCCATTATTTTGCACTTCTTTGCTAAGATCGCCATTAATATAATCAAAATTGTACACATCTTGACCATTCTCATCGAAAAATTTTCCCCTCGGACTTTGAGGTGTAAGGGGGAATCTCGAGTCAGTGCTAGCAGATCCTGGACTGTTGGCCTCAGATAAAATCTCGAGATCTATCTGACCTGTGATGAAATCGGCAGCGGGAGGAATATCGAATCCATGGCCTCTGATATATCCTTCGACATCGTTTGAATCGAAGAATTCGCCTTCAAAGCCAGGAATAGTACATTTCATATCATCATTGATATTTTCCCGGATCGGCGTAAAAGCTGCGGAAAAGGGGCCCATGGAGAATCCCGTACGAAACTTAGGCATGAGCTCATTGTCGGTGTCTGGGCCTTGGTTGGGATAATATGTACCTGCACCCCCTAGGTGAACATATGGAGCACGCCATTCATGGAGCGATTCGTTCGCCGAACTGTTCAGACACTTTTTCATTCGTGCTATACTTGCTTCCTTGGTTTCATATTTCATACAGTAGCCAAAGACCTTGTTGAATAGTTGTTCAGGAGGATTTTCCATTGTGAGTAGCTGAAAACCTTGTTCCATCGTTGCGCGATGCACTCGACGTGCAAATGAAATCTCAAAGTAAGAATGTGTAGTTGGAAGTGGGATCTGGGCGTGAGGATAAAAGTTTTGGGAGAATTCGTCAATGGTAGGAGAAGGTATCTCGGCTCGGTAGTTTTGAATATCCATCAAGTCGAAAAGAAAACTGGCATTATCTTCGGTAGCCCTGCTGACTACCTCGAATGGTTTAGTTTGTTTTGTGTCCTGTTGGCTGTATTTAGTCTGGCTCTCTTCTTCAAAGCTAGTATCCTTCGACACAGTATATCCGCCCCAGGTATTAACCGCCTCGGTAGCAACTGGCTCTTCTGGAAGTGAAAGAGGAGGTGATGGGCGGTGAGTGCTATGATGATCTAATGAATCATTGGTCTCGATATGAGATTCATGCAGAATCTTATTCGGCGAGTCGCCACCTTCCCTTGAATTATCATCACTTGCATTCTGCTTTGCGAGCGTGAGAAACCGTTGGGTAGTTGATTGAAGTTGCTGGCCAAATTCCGGTTCACGCTGTAGAAGACCTTTGCTTATGGCAAAGTCATAAAGGTTGATGAATATATTATTCATCTCCTCATTTGTGCCCCGAAGCTCTTGGACTTGTTTCTCTAAAGAAGAAATCGTTGTCTCTTTGCGATGACGGTAAGCTCTTTGGGCCATTCGAATTTGAGTTCTTCGCCTCTTGGTAATAATTAGCACTGTTGTAGTATCGACATACGTTTTGGTCTTTGAAGAGCATGTGGAATCATGATTTCAGCTCAGATATCCCCGCTATGCATACGAAGGATAGTTTGCCACATGAACATGTTGAAAAAGGCACAAGAAAACTCACATCAGCAGCAGTCTCATCCTTAGTATCAACTCGCGGTCTTCCTCTCGCCCTTTTCCGAGCTTCTTCATCATCCTCAAGACTTGGAGACTCATCTTTGACTCTCTTCCTTCGATTTCTTCCATGCCCGTTCTCCTCACTTGGTGGTCTTGTATCACTACTATCCCCTTTCCTCTCCAACACTCCAAAGGGTATCGAATTTTGTATCTGACTCTTGATACCAATCATACTAGAATGGTGACTCCTACCATCATCATACTTTTCAGCATTCAATATACCCAGAGTACTAGGGTATGTTGCTTGAAACGGATGGTTCATAAAGGCACTCTGTGAGATCTGATTTGTAGGGTTGAACACAAGGGTCTCCATGGCTCGATAAGGTCTCGCGTAATCTCCAACGAGGTTTGGTATGGGGGGCGAAAGATGATATTGTGATGCATTGGTAGGATAATTACTGATGGTGGATGAAGAGATTGATGTATTTGTTGTGGGTGGCGTTGCACGTGAGTTGTAACTGGCGTTTTGGGCAGTCAAAGCAGAAGCACTATTGTTTCTAGGACGATTATTCGGAAATCTAGAGCCGGTAGCGCTGGACGTTAAATTTGTTGAATTGACATTATTATTTGTTTGCATAGCGGCTTGGGTAAGAATTGACAAAGCATCAACAGGATAATTATTATCATTATCATCCTGTTGTTGTTGTTGTTGTTGTAGTAGAGGAAGATCATCATCATATGAAGGATTCATCTCTAACTAGAGTAGTCTCGACCAAACTTGTGGGCTTTAACACACTTTAGAGACCAAAGAGTATATTACGCCTTAGGTATAGTTTGTCTTGTTGGCTGGCTGAATAATAATAATTCACATTAACGCCGATAATAGTTACAATCCGTTTTTTCCAGTAAGTCAAATTGCCTTGCCTTGGGACGAAGACGAGAGAGAGAGAGGAGAGAATAGGATAATAGGATAATTTGTCAGCTTTCTTCCATTATTGACCTTGACTGACTTGTAAGATCTTACTTTGTATGTGTGCGATGCGATACCCTAGCTTCGTATATACGTAAAGTTAAAGTTAAAGTTATGATTAGTGATCGATCAATGCCGCATCGCCTGGGTTTTCTTTATTGCAGATAATAATGATGTGACGTTTTTTCGTTCAATTGTTCGATTGTTCAATTGTTCAATGTTTGGCTGTTACAGTAGCTGGAGTTTTTAAGGAGTTTTTGCCGAGGGATATAACCATTTAGGATTACTTATTAATAAAGTAAATACAAATACAAATACAAATACAAATACAGGATTATTCAGCTGCTTGGCATAGAACTAGAATTAAACTAGATTTAACTACTCTACGGGCCGTCCGTATTATTGAGGCATTGCAAAACTTGGAAGATCCGCAAATCCGGTCCCTGTTATCCCGATTTGTAAACCCGGAGGCACTGAGACAGAGAGATACCAGGGTCGTTGCAATGCCCAGATGGAGTATATCAAAATGGATCGAGGATTTAGTTTACCCGCATACGTTCTTCCGTCGCCATATTATGCTTTCATAACCCGAATAATACGATACGATACGATACTATTCCCCGGGCTTATATTACCGCTATATACATTAACAATCTCGAGGTCACAGATGCTTTCAGATCCTCTTTGATCCTTATATCAAGAACGTATCTCTATTCCTGAACGTTTAAGCTGAACCTACTTTACAAACCATTTCCCTAGTAGCATGATATTATAGTGCAGCATGTAAGATATCCCCAACGCCACTAAAAACGACCGAGTATAGAGTAGTAAACACCAATCAACGTAAATAAAGAAAGAAATAATGACCTTGAATGACGGCGCAAATTCGCGGCCATCCCCAGTCAGGGTCGAGAGCAGCAACTGTCAACTCCTACCTTGATTAAACCGAGCCGCACAAAATACCCTTCAGACCAAACCCATTTGACCCGCAATGCTTTTATGAAACCTTTGATGACCAGCTGCAGAGACCTACGACATTTCCGAAAAGAAGACCGGGTATCGTTATGTCTATGCAAAACCGAAGATGATATCCCCCATGCTCGTTTGCGTCGTATCGGTGCTTTTATAATTGTACATTGGAAGTGAAGGTGGGAAGTAGAGATTAAAGACCTTGGTGACCTGATGAAGATTCAACAACATTATCCGATAAATTGATGAGAAGTTGGGCAAGGCATCGTTTTGTAGCAGCGTCATCGCGCAGGACCGAGGAAAATGTGGCATCGCGAAGAGGTTCGGGCAGACATTGACGAAGGGCCTCTCGAGCTCGAGCATTGTCACTCAATCTACCAGTGATATTAGTGGAATGAAACGAAAGTCTTGGAATTTCTCTCACCGAAGGAAGCATCGGACGACATGCTTCAACAATCGCGCCGTTTGTTGTTCAACAAGTTGTGAAACCATATTACTGAGTACTGTGCCGACAGCATAAAATCGCTCATAGGTGGCACAGATATAATTCAGACCGTGATCATCGAGAAGGATCTTCTGCACAATGAAGATTGCAACCGTCTTGCTAAGTTCTGATCCGGTCTCCATAATTCGAAGGCATAATGGAATTATTTCGGTAGTAAGGAGGAAATTGATAACATCAGATGAATCATTCTTGACAAGGGCGCCGATGACTCCGAGAGAAGTAAGACGTAGATATTCGAAAGGTCGGGACTTAGAAGTCGTGTTGAGGAAAGGATAGAGAAAGAGAGGAATGTGAGCTACTAAGATTAGTACTGCGTTATGTCAATCAATGTGTAGGCGACTAACCATTCAAGAAGAGCGCGCGAGTTTCATTGTGAGATGCAACACATTGTAGAAGTGCCAAGGCGTTGCAGACTCGATTTGAAGCGGCGGCAGTAAGTTGGGAGGGGTTAAGCAAAGTATAGACCGAGATGATCTCTTGGAGAAGTGATGTCATGACACCTAAATCTGTCAGCAAGCCATATCATTATCCTATCGAGCTGCATGCTTTACCAAAAGAATGCCACAATATCAATGCAAGCTCTGGTACTTGTTCGCGCTTCTTGCTGAGCTCCAAAAGAGCAGCTTCCCTAGTATCTTCATTGAGTAAATCTGCAATGAAGTTTAAAGTCCTCCTATTCTCTTCCGAAACGTTGGAATCGATCATGGCTGGGTCTTGTCCGTGATTTGAAGAGAGTGAAGGTACCGCGGCGTTATGATTTTGACCTTGAGCCGCCATACGATTATAATGGGCGGCGGCCTGAGCCGCTGCTGCATGCTGCTGCTGCGCCTGTTGATGGTGGGTCTGCTGGTGCATCCATGGTTGGTCAACCTGCGGATTGTATTGATGTTGATGAGAGAAGACGTGTGTCCCCGGGAGCATGGTGCTCATTATCGCGATAGCCAGCGAGGTTGACTAGAAGGCCAAAAGATCCTGTAGTGTAGATGGGAAAGTGTTGAGCTTTTGCAGATCGTGGCAAGTAATAGAGTTTCAAAAAAGTGATCTCAATTAATTCGAAAAGGGCGAGGTGAGGGGTAGAATAATTGTTAAGATTACGTAGGTGTCTTGCTGGGTATCTATTCCATTTGTGGGAGGGAGCACTTCGTCGTCTTGTCCGATGTGCTGTAGTGGGGCGGAAGTTCTTTGGGGTTTTTTTTAGATCGGTTAAGATTCGGGATATTGTGGCTCAAGTCCTTAGATACAAGGCTAATATGCTGTGAATTAATTATTACCTACCTGCTTAAAATGTACAAAGTAAAAATACATTTACAATAATTAAAGGGAATACCTACTGTATATACTATGATAATCTCACTCATTCATCTAAATGTAGGTTACGGTCTTCAAGATGGTTATTCAATGCATTTGTATATATATCTATCATATCTATCATCTATCATCTAAAAGACATCTCTAACTAACCAACCAGAAAAAGAATCTAAGTGTTATTCACTTTAATCTGAACACAAATACCTACCGGTACTCAATGGGACAATAATTCGTCAAGTAAACCATGATTCAAATGAAATGTTAATATGCTTTCAAAGCTTCTCGTCTAATCATTGATATTCGAATCTTTCATCGCCATTGAAATAACCGCCCAAAATAACCGCCCAAAAAACCACCTATGGCTCCGGGTATAATACAATTCTACCTCCCCATTGTCCTGTTGTGAAAAATAATTCATGCTTTACCTACCTTAATGCTATTCTCAAGGCTTATCAAAAGACGGTAGATGAGTCCAAATTATCACCCCACACACCACTAATTTCTACAGCAAGATTGACCACTGTACTGATAGACCACAGAATGATCAAGCCCCATCCAATCTTCCTGCTCATTATCCACTTATTCATGGGTACCGCAATGAGGAGCCCGACTAAAGTGATAAGTAAAGTGATGGCGCTGACCATCAGTGTACCACTGACTTCGATTTGATATGGCTTGTATTTGATGTTTTTGTTCGGATGCTTAGTATGTTTTTGGTTGGCCTCTTTAATCGTCATATATGCGCCGCTGACACCGATGCCGATGAGAATATTCAGCATCGGTCCTCCAAAGCAAGCACTCAGTGCCATAACAGGGTATCCTAATCTGGCGACCGTGATATCGGCGACGAGGTCTCCTAATGAATTACCAACGGCGAAGATAGTAAGGCCAAGTATTGCATCTGAGATATTTAAAATGACACCAAATGCTTTGAGAACTCCGACAACTTCATTGGCAATAGTGGAAATCCAAGCAATAGCTACGACGAAACCGAGGAAACAAAGAATGAATCGATGTTTGGGGGGCTTCGAATGGGTTGTTGTTAGTACGAGAATGACGAATGCTACCAAGGATCCGAGAAGGGAAAACAAAACCAAGCGTGTGAGCGACTTTGAGTCACCATCCTCACTATTAGCCCAAAATATTGACACTACAAAGAGTGGTGCTGTAAATAATTGGAGTATGACGAGCCAGCGATTCCAGCCTCTAGAAGTTTCTGCCCCGGCTCCACTTTGGAACACATCCTCGTTGTTCGAGTTGATCCTCTTGGGAGGTGACATGGGAATTGAACGCAAATGAGTATGATGATGCTCGGCCGCAATTGCTACAGCGGCAGTGTTGTGTTCACTGAAGTTTGAAATAGGCGACCGAGGGAAATCCTCGGTCTGAGTATCATGTAGACTCCGTTGGTAATTTAACCACTCGAATGGCTCTGCCTCCGAAACCAGTGATGGGGTATCCGGGATCAGTACTGGGCCCGTGTTTCTCCTCCTCGATGTACCGGATCCCCTTCTTTCTTCAATGAAGCCCGCCTCTTCGTCCTCATTTTTAGATTCAGATTCAACCACTGGCAGTGTAATAGCTAAAAGAAAAATGCTAGGAGCCGAAATGACGCTAACAAATTTATCCCATCCGCTCTTACCTCTCCATGTACATAGTGTGGGAAATAAAGATGAAAGTAGGATATGTGGGCTGGGTAATATGCGATATGGCCACCATCTTATCGGCCTTTCCGTGTAATACAACTCATGCTCCAGATTAACTGACTCTGGTGTCATTTCGGAATCTGGTAACATGATACTAGGAGCCTTGGAACTAGTTTCTGAAATCAACACTGGCGAGTCCATGTATACAGGAAATGGTAAAATTGGCGATTGTTTCCGGGTTCGCGAGCTATCTCTCGACGAAGTTAGGATTTGAAGCCGAGGTCGCTGCACTGCTCGCGATCTAGTAGAATCTGTCGGACTCTTAGGTTGTATGTCAGGAGAACGATGATGGCGGGGCGATGGTGCTGGCGAGTCATTCCCAGGTGGTGCTAAGAGATCGTCATTCCAACGCGGCGTGCCATTTGTAAATAATTTGTCATCTTTTGATCCATCAAATGACGGGGGAGGCGAAATAGAAAATGTTGGCGACTTAGGCGCGGGACTGCCAGTTGTAGATGGCACATCTAAGTGACGTGGGAAAGTTGGAGTGGCTGCCACAATGCCAATATCTGGCACATCTGCGACAGTAAAAGCAGCAGGATCAATAGATTTAGGGGCTGATGCAGCGTTCATAGAGACGGCTCTACTGCGCATGGGGTCTAGCCTTGGGCGCTCTACATCATTCTCGCTAGGCTCGGTAGGATTTATACTCGAAGCATATTCCGAAGCCGGAGCCGATGATGATGCCGAAGGGTCGTCTGAATATCGACGTAAATTTATCGGTTGCCCATGCGAGCCCCGAGACTTTTGTAATGATGATAGAACCGACCTGAACTCTAGAGCACCCACCAAACTAGGACGAATGGGAGTTATGGTGTTCCTGCGGCTACCAGACGATCGTATTACTCGCATACTGCTAGCCACTTCAGCAGCAATTTGCCTCCCTTCATCTCCATCTTCATCACTGTCTTCATTTTCTCGGGCTGGAGGATTAGGACTCGAGCCACGTTCTAATGCCGCAAAGTCTTCGTTATTATGGGAGCCCCTCTCTCCAGCAGGAGCATCTTCGTCATCACCATCTTCTTCGGTGACCTCTATTTCTTCGTTCGTCATTGCCAAATACTGACCACGAGCTGCGGCTTCCCTTTCACGATTCTTTCGTCGTCTTCCCAAATACCAATGCCATACCACAACTATCACCACGTAAAAGAGGTAAAATCCAATCATCGCAAAACATTCCCACAAGTGAAGAGCACCGTCGGCAAGAAACACCATGCTGAAGCTTGCTGCAACTATAAAGAAGCCAATATCCCTCACAAATGTCTTTTTCCCGACCTTAAACTCTCTTACTAGAGCCATCGATCCTGCCACAACTGCAGTAATAAATCCAGCAGCTCCAATAAGCTCACCAACAGCAAGACTACCACTATGTGAACCCATGGCGGCGAACGTCGAGAACACATCCGGGCTACCATTACCGAAAGCTAAAAATGTTACACCCGCCATACTCTCGCTCATGCCCAGTATACTTGCAATTGTTGATAGATTGATACAGAAAAAATCGCTCGCTGCGATCCCGATGGTGGAGAATAACAATCCAAGCCATAGTATGAGAATGGCGAGAGCAACAGGCTGTGCCTTTGGGAGTTTGCAATAGTAAAGCGAGAGGTAATTGAGGAGTCCTGCAGTTTCATCGGGACAATTTGCTAGTATGAATTGACATTTGTCTTCGGCGTGGTGGACAAGACGACACTATGAAGTAAATCTCAGTACAAAGTTTAACATAGTTTATTGTGTGTACAAACCTCTTCATCCCGTTTCACAGGTCTCCTACTGTCCAACGCATCTAGTGCTCGTTTTTGTGCCAGGCCATATTGAGAACCATGGCGATATCTGGCACTTTGGTCTGCGACGAGACTTATCACAGTTAAACATGAAATGATTAATATTGTAAGATAAAAAGCTCGAAAGTTATATTTGGATCGTGTCGGTGGGCGGCGGGATGACACCATAGTCGAAGATATTCGATGCATTCTTGATGCATGATCTATCTGATTTGGACTTTGATGCTTTTTTGTCGGTGTATGCAATCGCGATAGTAATTAAATGGATATTATTTAATACCTATTAAAGGACTTCATAAATAATAAGAGTTAGGATTCACAGAAAGAGATTCATAGTAGGTAGCCTCAGCCTCAGGTAGTCTTAAAATATTTCAGAAGTTGGATGTGCTAGGTTTAAACTGCCAAGAGTTCATGATGGGGGATGAGGTTTTTGAAGGTTCGTCATAAAGAGAATAAGGGAAAATAGGGATGATGTGAGGTCCTTATGAATTTAATCGATAAACTGAGATAAGATAAGATAAGAGCGACCAATAATTAAGGTTACTTACTACCTAGGTATCTCCTTAGTAAGGTATCGGTATATGAAAACAGATGTGTCAGATCAAGGCTTTTGGTATCTTTGATGCTGTGATTGAATGATTGAATGATTGAATACCTACATTAGTCGTTGTCTTATGTAAGCAATTCATTGATACCTGAGGTATTAAATGGAACTCGCGACTTGCCGAGTCCCCGCTATCCCGTCCCTACTTTACCAAATGTAAATAAATGAAAATAAACAAAAGTCTACTACATAAAACTTCAACATCATTGCAACAATTTCAATCTATTACGGCAAATTTTGTTTTTCAATATGCCTAGAGTCGCACAAAATCCACGCGCGAGTAAGGGCAGAGTTGCTTCTGGCTCTTTACTAACTCCTGCAAAATCTCCCGTCAAGTATGATTTCCCTGGTTGCTATGGTGTTAAAAGCCCATACATATCTTTGGCAGATATGATACTTTTCGTTTGCGCTCTGCAGAATGATGCTTTTTAATACTGACATCAATAGAGTACCTCTAAACGATACATCGCCAATAAAATTGGCTCTCAATGATGATGCGCAGGAAAAGGCAAGACGATTGAAATCAAGAAATGCTCACCACGAAACTCAGATGAACGAAATAAAAAAGGCCGCGACTCCACGAAAATTGGTGAATTACGATCGAGCAGGGAGCTCTTCGCCTTCGTTAAATCATAGAACCCCAGGGCGAATAGGGAAAGAAAATGAACTCGATGGCGGGGTCATGATGGTGGGAGGGAACGCAGTAACCCCTATGAAGCGTGTTCCAATTCTCGCAAATTTCGAAGAATGGATGAAGATGGCCACGGACAATAAAATCAATGCTGCAAATTCTTGGAACTTTGCGCTAATTGATTATTTTCATGATATGTCACTTTTGAAGGAGGGTGATGGAGTCAATTTTCAAAAGGCCAGTTGCACTCTTGATGGGTGTGTAAAGATTTATACAAGTCGAGTCGACAGTGTGGCTACAGAAACTGGCAAACTTCTCAGCGGATTAGCAGACAGTGGAAATAACAAGAAGAAGAGAGGTGATGATGAGGAGGGTGAAGGTGATGAGAGCGAGGAGGAGGTAGAAGACGAAGATGGAGTTGTTAGGAAGAAGGCAAAGAAGAGGGTACGTTTGGTTTACATATACTCTTTACTTTTCCCTTTGTCGACATGCATGCAATACTTTTCGAGACGGGGCCAAATCTCATAGTTGGGGCAATGAAAATCGCAACCAATGCGGGCAGGATTATGTTTTGTTCTTTACTTACCCTCCCCCTC
>NGKJ01000053.1:87233-100714 GCA_002162495.1 Myriosclerotinia curreyana | reverse complement strand
CCCCCGCTGGTGGAGTGTTAAGTATTACTGGGGAATCTCTTGTCTTTTGTCTAGTGGCATGATTTGAGAAGAAGATGGCGGACTTTCATCTCTATATAATAAGATGAGATGAGACAACATCCAGTACATACGACCATAGACTGAAGAGAATTGGGCATCCCGTCCGCTCTGCCATACACAAGCTTCAGATCGGTGGATTAGTAGTTGGGTGGGTGACCACCAGCGAATCCCCACTGTTGTATGTTACCTATCGTTTTGCTTTTTGTTCCGTCCTGCCCAGTGGAGATCCGGTGGAGAGAGACAAAGGTGGGCACTAATCAATCCACACCAAGCCACAACAACCTTGTCCCCGATAATCTTTTTGTGGGGGCTTGTACCAGAACTTTTGCTAGGTTGAAATTCGGTCTGACTGGGTTATAACCTAAAACATGCTCAACCTTTCAACAATCAAGTCAAACATCTTTGATGGTCTAATGGTCATGATTTCCGCTTGTCATTAATACGGCAAAACGCGGGAGATCGGGGTTCGATTCCCCGTCAGAGAGTTCTGAGTTCCTCATATAAATAGTTTTTTTATTTATATTTTTTTGTTGTTTTTTTTGTTGTTGTTTTTTTGGCTCAAATACTCGAAAATCGGAGTTGCAAAATTCTGTTTGTAATAAGCGAAGAATTTTTTGTTGGTTTCATCCAGTCTTTTAGCGAGAGCTAACTAAAGTCTATCCCTACCTCATTCTTATTGATTTATCCCGAGGTAGACCCGGCATAGAACTTTAAATAATGCACTAAGAAAATCACAGCTAATCAAAAGTTTAGACACAACGCTCATCAGAAGCAACTCTTGCAACTTCATTCTCAGCATTACAATTAAAAAAGTTTGAACTCGAATTCTCTGTCGACCCTTTATTCAAAAAAGCATCTGCGGATTTTGATGAGGGTGGAGCTAAAGGTCTACTTCTGAACCACCTTTCAATCGATTCAAAAGGACGTATAGTTTTTGATAGTAGCGATGATGCAGGCGATGCATCAGGAGAAGGGCAAGGTAGAAGACGGAAAGAAGATGCCATTGAAGAAGATCAAGAAGAAGTTTTGGAGTCGGCAAATGTTACGTTGAAAGAGAATGAGGATGAAGAGGACGATGGAGATGATGTGGAAATAGATGTGGAAGCATTAGGAGTTAAGTTTTTCCCAAACTTTGATTTCCTTGAAGAACAGGATATTTGTCCATCCCTGAAAAACTTTGACCTTGGAGATCCTTCTGGTTCCATGGATATCCCATTTTTAAAGGCACCAGAAGATTGGCGACAAGAAAAAGACAAGCCAGAAGACAACGGAGTAGGTGACAGATCAGGAATTTTTCTGGATGACGACAACCCAATTGGGTTTGATGACGACGATGATGGACTTCTCGGAAACTTCGATATTCCAGACGATGCTGGATTTGGTGAAGGTGGTGAGGCTTGGGCTCGTGATGCTGCGATTGAACCACGAATGAGAGTTCACGACGTCGGATATGATAATGACGGTGAGGATGGAGATGGAGGTGCTGGCTCATTCGACCCTGAGACTGGCGAGTACGTCATTTCTCTTGATCGTGGATCTAAGACCGAAGGCGGCCATGATGATATTTTAAGTTATTTCGACGAGGCTTTACAGAAGAATTGGGCCGGTCCTGAACACTGGAGGATACGAAAGATCAAAGATGTCAATAAACCAGCAGTTACGAAAACTCGCAAGGAGAAAGAGCCTTTCGAGATTGACTTTATGTCTCCATTGAGTGCTAGTCTAGCTGAAACCATCTATACACATGCAGCAACCAATGCTACGATATCACTACCGAAGAAAGATTGGAAGTCTAAAACAAGGAATCTTCTTCCTGATGATAAGCATTTCAACTCCAAACAACTTTTGCGCCTTTTTCTCAAGCCTAAAGCTAGAATGGGTAGTCGAAAATCCGGATTCGGCGCCAAACCTGGAACATTTGGTCAAAAGAAAGAGGATGATATTCCTGAAGGCGAAATTGGTGAAGATTATTGGGCACGAAAAGAAGAACCCGCTCAAACTTTGGAGGACGAAGCTCCACCTCATGGAGATTACGATGCTAATTTCTTCCAAGATGATGGGTTGGCAATGCCAGGAGGTATGGATGATGAAGATGATATGGAATTCGCTGATGCACGCGAACAATTTTCACCTGGAGCTGAAGGACAAGGTGCAGTTGATGGTATGGCTGCTTTACTGATTGCTAGATCTCAAGGTGTCGATGGTGAAGAGGGCGCTTTTGGTACACAGCTGGTTACACAAAGTCGAAGGTTAAGACCTGAATATGTTCAATATGCTAGGGTTGCAAAGAAGGTTGATGTGAGGAGATTGAAAGAGGAATTATGGAAGGGTATTGGATTTAGTGAGCCTGAACAACCTGTAAGTTTCCCATGTCCCGCATTCCAAATCATAACTTTATCACTAAGATCACAAAATAGGATACCTCGCTCTCTGCATCACGTCTTCTCACCCCACCTTTAAAATTGCCTACCGATGAAAACGAAACCCTCCAATTCACAACCGTCATGCAAAACCTCCAGGCTGTATACCCAAAACAAGTCATGAATGATATCTCGACCAGTTATTGTTTTATCTGTCTTTTGCATTTGGCCAATGAAAAAGGGCTCGTCATTGAGAAGAAAGAAGGTTTAATGGAATTGGATATTAGGAAGGATCCAACTGCGGAAATTACAGTCGAGTAGCCACGATAACTTGAGGAATGATTAAACGCTAGAAATTAAGATATGAAAAAGGGCGTTTGGGTATCATTCATCGTTCGCTATCCTGTCTTGTTTCGTTTCCTTTGGGCTTCTGTTTCTACTTGGGTTTTTGATTGTGTGCGTGGAAATACATTGTGTGTTTCAGTGGGCGGAATGAGTCGAAAAGTGGTTGTATTGCGGGGTGAGGGAACCTTTTTGTGTGTGCGTATGTGTATGGAGTGGTATGAAATGGAATGAAAAGATGAGTTGTGATGAGACGATATAAATCCAGTTTTTTGTGATGCTTATTACATGTATCAAGGAATTAGTTTAAAGTGGTGTGAATGCTGTGAATGCTGTGAATGCTGTGAATGCTGTGAATGCTGTGAATGCTGTGAATGCTGTGATAACCTTCATGCCCTCCCTGTGGCCTTCACTAATTAACCTCCGTTTTTGCGTGAAGCTTTTGTGATTTTGTGATTTTGTGATGAACTAATTGGTTGGTCGTGTTGTATGTATGTGTGTATGTATGTATATATGTATGTATGTATGTATGTATGTATATATGTATGTATGTATGTATATATGTATATATATATATATATATGTATATATGTATGTATGTATTTATATAATTATATATAGATAGTAAATACCATTACTCGAGTAGTTAATTTCTTTTCCGTCTTCGAAGTTCAAAGTCGTTCAAGTTGTTCAAGTTGATCGGATGTTGGGTTTGAATTTGAATTTGAATTTGAATTTGAAGATGCATGATGCATAGATGGATCAGCGGCAAAGAGCGCGCCACCCGGTCTTATGCTGGAGAGATTCCGTCGTTATGGTTATGGTTATGGTTATGGTTATGGTTATGGCGGCAAGGGCGTCTAGCAAGGGCGTCTGGCGAGAGCGTCTCTGACAAGGGCGTCTCTAAAAACTTACAAGTGTGTTTGTTCATCGTGTGCTATGCGATACCAATACCAATGCTAATGCTAATGTCGTGGAGGTGGCAGAGATGATTCAGATGAAGCTGGATGTAAATGGGCTGGTTCACTGGCGGCTCGGATGTCTGGGGTACAGTATAGGTATCCTTTGGGCATGGTGGTGATTGGGTTGAATGTATTGAATATTGTATTGAATATTGTATTGAATATTGTATTGAATATTGTATTGAATATATTATTGAATGAATTATTAAATATAGCGTTGCAATGCAATACAACGTTAAATGCGAGCAAAAGAAATGGTATTTGTTTATAACTTGAACTTGAACTTGGAACAGTTGAACTTGAGCCTGGGAAGACGAGCTTGCTCGTTCATCGCTCATCTAACATTTTCGCTTCGTTTCGTTTCTTTCGTTTCCCACAGAGCAAAGCAGAAACCCCCGGGGGGGGAATAAAAATGGAATATAAGTAACGTATGTTGTAGTTGTTGTCACTCGCACACTAGGAGATTTTTATATATTATATATCATGTATAATGTATAAATACAATCTAACGTATCATGAAAATAGCAGGAGACACAAGTGAAAGTTAAAGAATCTAAGACTAAGGACTAAGGACTAAGGATATTTTCTCGCGCTATGGATTATGGAATTGGGTATTAAAACATTTGGATCTTCCTCCTTCCCCCCTTCCCTCCTTCCCCCTCCCCTCCCCCATTCTTGTCCAATTCTTGTCCAATTCTATAACTGGGCATGAATGCGTAAACATATTATCGATAATGATACCAATCTCATCTAATCCAGATACAACAACAACATTCATCCATTGATCCGTTCGATAACCTTTGTCCCGCCCAATCCTATTCTATCCTATCCAACGCAACCCAATGCAACGCAAAATCTTGTACAAAATATCTAACCCCAACCCCAACCCCATGCACACGCACCGTCACGCGTATCCATCAATTCAATCAGACATTTAAAATTTTCTCGCAAGCTTCGATCTCGATCGGACCTTGGCACCAAAGAAATAGATATAGTAAATCAATGCGCACAGACCAATACTGATGAAACCAATGATAGCCATGGCCCATTTCGTCGACAGGTTATCGAACATGAGGACACCGAGATGAGCGAGACCTGCTGCGAGAGCGAAGGAGGGGATGAGGAAAGCGGCAATGGCGGCACCGGCAACGTTGGGGTAGGAGTCTAAATGAGGAATTTAAATTTAGCGAGATGTGAGGGGGAAGATGAAGGGGGAACTTACCAGTGACGTAGTTAAGCATACTGAGCCATAATAAGGGATCGGCAAAACCAAGAACAGCACCAGCGACGATTGGTGACCAGTAAGAGACGTTTCCTGTGGAGGTGAATGCGAACCAAAGGAGTGAAATGGGGAATAACCAGACAGTAACCAGAGAAGTTATGAATCTAGCCTCTGGACGGTTAATACCATGCTTCTTACGATCTCTCGTGTAGAACCAAGTTTGAACCGGAACGAAGCAGAACATGACGATTACTCCGACGACGAAATTGAGGTACGTGAGATCGGCATTGATGTAAGAGAGACCATTGTTGACGACGAAAACATCAAACACTCCATCGAGGTACAAGAAGAGGATACCGTAGGCGAAACCATTGTACAACCCAAGGATGAGAACGATTGGCTCCGTGAACATGATCTTGAACGTCATGGTTGTAACAAACTTCATTTCTTGCAGAACATTGAGTTTAGTTGTCAAGATGGCAGTTTCATACTCATCAACTGTTTGACTCTTTGCGGCTTGTTTGGCGATGACCAATCTTGGTAATGTTTCTGGAATAAAACACATGACGACAGCGAATGCAAAGCCGATAATGACGTTGATTAAAAAGATCCATTTGAGACCCATATCCGACCTTTCGGCGATCCACTCCCCCACGGGGGATCCAAGAGATGGGCCAATGTTTGCAGCTATTGGTCAAAATGATTAGTACTTGTGATATATGGGGTGAAGATTGGAATATTCTCAATTCTTACACATGACGAAAAGTGCCATCGCTTGTCCAGCGCCATCAATATCCCCAAATAGATCCGCAATTGTACCCGCGACATTAGACAGGGCAGTAGAACCAGTTGTGCCAGCAAGGAACATGAAAATGATAAGCATAGGAAGATTGAGAGCATATGCGGTTCCCTGACATTTGTTAAAATAATCCAGATAATAATCCCTTTGGAATAACTCACAAAGTTCACAATTGCATAGCATGCAATGCTGATAACATAAATCCATTTACGTCCACCAAGATCACTATAAATGTTCAGTTATGATTCTTGTTCACTAGCACAATGATCGCAGTGTGCGCCATCTTGTCATGTTCAACCTACGATAATGGACCCAAGAATATAGGACCGACTGCCGTTCCCAAAATGAACATACTCTGACCAAGAGTAACGACCTGAGTAGTTCCTCCAAACTTCTCTTGTATCAAGAACTCGGCAGATACATATGATGTACTGGTAATGGTAACAAAGGTCTGCAACATGCAGTAGATAACCACGATCGGCCATCGTTTGAAGGCGGACCAATGCATAGGATGATGTACATCTTGGGCTTTTACCAGTTCGAGAATTGCAATTGTTTGATCTTCGTGTCTCGTAGCAGCGTTTTCATTTCGTGTAACGATATCACCTCTCTCGACGTTGGAAGAATCTGAAGCTCGGTTATTCTCATCGATTTTCTTCTCTGTCATATCGGCAATATCGGTAGTATCGGTAGAAGCCATGTCGAACGCAGAATGAACGTTGAACCCTTTTCTTGTCTTGTCTTGTCTTGTCTTGTCTTGACTGGAGTGGGATGCTTGGCCAAAGGTACGAATATATAAAAAGATATACGTATATATATAGATAGATATATAAATAAATATATTTGAAGCAGAGAAAGATTGGGCACTATTTTAACGTCCTTGGCTGACGGTTTAGTTGATAAGAAGATCGGATGATCAGTTCATCGGAGGGGAGGCGTATGCAAGATACGAGTGAGTATGTATAATGTATTATTATTGCACAAGATGAGGATATTTCGAGAAATTAGAAGATGTTGGTTCATAGGAAGGGAAGGGAAGGGAAGGGAAGGGAAAGGAAAAGGGAAGAAAACGGGATGAAGGAGTTAGTCTAGGTAGTTATTTTGATAAGAAATTTGAAAAATAACTCTAGATTTTGTGCCGCGTAGCCCTACTAATCGATAACATTATGTTGATCTCAAAAGGTTGAACCATGTTAATCTTTTGATTCTATGGAGAAGATTTTGTCAAATTGACGGCGGAAAGTAACTTAGTAAGGTAAATAGATCAAATATATCAAATAGATCTTAATGATTGGTTTGTTTGGTTCCTCAGTTCATGCTTATCTTGACCTAGACTCGGGGGTTTGTCGTTTAGAGGTATCCATTTTCCTTCCGCTTATTAAACCGAAGTAAAGTAATAATAAAATAATATAAAATCCGAAGATAAGCAAAGAAGGAAAAAGGTTTGAGAGCAACTACGGTACTCAGAGAGTGGATATCTTGTCGTTGCATGGCCGGCCACCCTCCCCGGTCACTCCGCTCCGCTCCGCTAGATTATGAGAATTGAATGAAGTTAGAAGCATTTCGTTTGTAGTTTGGACTCTGGACTCTGGACTCTGGAGAAGAATCCATGTGGCGAATGCGAAAATCCCAAATGCCAATATTATTGATGTTCGGAATTGATCCTTGTTATGCATGGGAAGAAGGCTTGCTGGTTGTACGTATGTGATGCAAGATGAGGTGCAGATGCAGATGTTCATTATCCATTCAGACTCCAGACTGGATGAAGGCTTATTGCTTGTTGCCATGTTTTGCCCATGTCGCCCAGACAAGCAATATGGAAAAGGTGCATGAGGATTATGCTCTAGATTGTAACCGGTACAACCCACTCACTTAGACGGGAGGAAGATTTATGATTTTTTAGAAAATTCCGGGAAAAGCCATGAGAGACGCTTTAGGGAAGAGGCGACATCCGAACTTGTATATGGTTATACCTATGGGACGGATATGAGAGGAGGTAGTATGTAGTTACCTAGGTACTTACTCCGTATTTGTAGTTAGATACGAAGATACCGGTTACATAGAGAGAGATAACTTAAAACTTAAAACTTAAAACTTAAAACTTAAATAAAAATGGTAAAAAGGTAAAAACATAATAATAATAATAATAATAATAATAATAATAATAATAATAATAATAAAAAGATAAGAAAATAATCAAATAATAATCTGAGACATTATTATTGAGGTTGTTGATTATTAATCAAATACTTGTCAACTTTTTTTTATCACAACAAACAAACCTCAATCCAAACAAATCCTCAAGTCAACTTTTATAATATCATGGTAGACTACTGGATATATATGATAAGTTTATGAAAATGCCTTGAATAAGCAAATTGTTCAAGATTTCTTTCTTTCTTTCTTTCTTTCTTTCTTTCTTTCTTTCTTTCTTTTTATTGTTATAAGTATTCGGTTCTTTTCATTATATTCTCTTTAACATTTGATTTCTTTCATCTCATATAAAATAATTACTTAAAACGAAATGTGTAAAGACTTGAAGTTCTTCCAACATAACACAATACAAAACAACATCATGGATTGAATGATATATACCTAGGTACCGTGACATTCTATCCCATCGATTTTCTTTTTCAAAGGTTTATATTATTATTCTTATTCCAGCAACATCTAGCATTTCTCTACCTATAAGGCTTATTTTAGCTATATCCATTTCCATCCATATTGATATTATTCTCGTCGTTTGATCGTTTGATTGTTTGATCGTTTGAAGCTTGGAGATGTGACCTCCTAGCTATGCACCTCTTCCCACCTTTTTCCCAACTACCTACCTCCCTCGTGTCACCTTAAATGCGCAATTCAATTCACTGCAAAAGATCATCTTCCATCGTTGATAGCCATGAGAAGAGAATTCCATGCAATTTTAATAATAATAAAATCTTTGGTTAGTTAGTATCATCCATCTGAACTTCTGAAGTTACAAAATCATTACCCCTTCCTTCTTGTATGTTCCTATAATATGTTCATGAGCCTCGTCGATCCAATTTCTTGGGTTACTTGGTTACTTCTTTATTTTGACTGACCAATCCGAAGTCGTAATATCAATTGTGGCTCCTGCAAGGGTAAGTGCGAACTTTCCAAATTTAGTATAAAGCTCAAAATATGAGGGGTAAGGCTGACAAGGCTGACAAGGCTGACAAGGCTTGTTCCCTTTTTTTTTTCTCTGGATGCGCCTTCCCGATATATCATACCTCATACCTCATACCTCATACCTCATACCTCATATTATATTCTTCTAATAGTACCCTACCTACTAGGTGGCTTAAGAATCACACAAATTACATTGGATCTCTCGAAATTATCGACTGAATCTTTTCATAACTATTCATTTTTGCTTGCGAACTTACGATTTTTGACCAAAAATTTAGCTTGATAGGTCTGGATTCACTACCTACCTACCTACTTAACTTCTAGCTAGACTGTCCTAACAAACTTAAATCACCTTCAACCCTCCCCCCTTCAAACTATCACAACTATCTCTTCACCATCAAGTACATTCCAATTTTCTTTCAATGCTATCGCAGTGTCTTATAATTATCTCAAGACATCTCAATTGAAAGCTCTTTGCACTAGCAATACCATTTCAATTCCTCCTTCGCATCCAACCAACCAATATCGTCACTTGCAACAAAAATTCAATACTTCAAAATGCCTACCAAGAGGAAGAAGACATCCAATCGTCGGGAAGCTCAGACGAAACTTCCGTTCACAGTGTCCAAGAGAAGGAAGGATGAGTCTTTCGAGGTCTCCTCAACCAAGCGAATGAAGAACTATATCATCATCTCGGATAGTGAGGAATCCTCAGCGGAGGGCGATGACGATGACGAAAGTTATCAGATCGATGCAGTCAACAGCAGCTTTACCACTCCTCAGACCGATAATAATGGATTCGATTCCGATACTGGTTCGGTGATTGTCGTTGACTCGCGACCAGTTGCGGTGGAAGAAGAAGTTGAAGATCAAAGTCCCAAGCTGGATGAGTTGATGGGGAATATTCCAACAGAGGTAAATTTCTGATTTTTCAATATCAACAAGATCTTTGACCTGTCTGCACAATACCGATAGAGATAATCATCCACGATCTCATTCGTCTGATTGCGCAAACTCAATCTGCTCTCGCTTGGCGACGTCAGCTATTCTTTGTGCTGCAGATACCCTCAAAAAATCCCACAGATCGTGGACTGTAGAACTTATTGGTGCTCTTATATTGAATTTGCTCGCTAACCACTCAATCGCAGGTACTTCAGCATATTGCCAAATTCTTACCCTCCGATAAAGACATCGTCCGGTATTCTCAAGTCTGTAAAAAGACTTACAGCTCTATCTCGGATAGTGTCTGGCGATTTCGATTCCTAGAGAAATTCGATGCTGTACCAGATGCGTCTGCAGCTATTTTGAAAGAAAAGTATCAGTTTAGAAGAGGCACCACAAGACTCTTCACCAAATTCGACTACAAGGAGTACAAGTACCTTAACAAAGCAACGAAAAATACCCTCATAGAAAGACAACAAAAATGGCTTGATATGCTCCAAAACATTATCATCGGTAGGTCTTCTTGCAACGATCTTGGTTGAGTGTGCATACTGATAGAAAGGCATAGAGTCCGATGCTCACAAAGGCCATGATGATAATGGAAACGAGGTGATCGTTAGTCGCAACCTCGATTATATCCTAAATAAGGTTTCCTTTGTACCCGGCACAACTCAAACTGGAGATATGATTGACATCATTGATTCCATTTGCAAGACCGATAACAACTGGGATGTGTACACCATTTGCTCCGTCAGCAGTCCTTCGGATCCGAATACGCTCGTGATGTTGATTCAGCTATGTTTGACATCGATATCTTGGGATCCAAGATATTGCAACAACACCATATCACATTTCGACCTGTCTCAATTAGAAGTTTATGCATCACCAGCTCAGCAACCCTTGTTCCTTGGGAAATGGAAGAACGACCTCAACGTTCGTTGGTGTTTGCATGCGGCAAACTTCTTCAAGTTTCACCTCAAAGCTGGCAAAGGCGAAGGACTGCTTGCCCATTCCTACGCCGATCTACACCAAAGTCAATTGCCACAGCCATGGTTGGGTCGACTCAAGTCAGGGACTCAAAAATTGGGAAGTCATTGGAAAGGAGCCTATTGTTAGTGCCGACGATGAGATTTCGCGTTGAGATACTGGAAAGCTAACCTAATATTTAGTTTATGTCAATACTGATGAATTGGCAAGAATGAGACAAGCCGGAGATGATACTGATAGCGGTCCTTACTCGGACGAACTAGATGGTGGGGAATCGTTCCAGGTAAGCCAGTGCTTAAAATGTTGGTGGTGCAGGATGACTAACCCTGCCTTACACAGGATATCTCTCTATTTTTTGATGATCGGAAATTTGGAAAGCAGCATTGGCCCAAATCATGGGAAAAGATCCTCGAAAGTGACCCTTTCACTAACGCTGTCCCTGAGCCGACTTATCGTCATGACCCTAGACGTAACACCCGTTCAAGAAAAGAGTTCAAGAAGCCAAAAGAGGTCCCAGATCCTGGTGTGGAGTACTTTTACGGTTCTTCGCATGACTCTTCTTCAACTGCTCACTTCTATGGAGCCGTACATGGAATTCCACCACAGCATGGAATACCCGGATTCCAAAGAGTCATCATAATCAAGTTTTTCCCCGATGAAAATGGTGACTTTGATCGAGGACAGTCCTGGGGTTACGAAGGTTGTGTTTTGCCTGGTGGACGCATCATTATTGGTCGATGGTTCGATGCAAGATCTGATTCTGATAGTGACATCATGTCGGGTCCATTTGTTTTCTGGAACGTCGATGAGAGTGATGCGGATAAGCCTATTGATGGCAAGGAAGCATTGGAGTTCTTCGACCTTATGAAGCTCTACGGCCATTGTTAGCTATTGCTGACTCATGCTACTTTCGTCTCAATTGATGACCCTGCAGGAACCAATGTTAACATCATAAACTGAGGATACAATTCCTCAATATACGACAACCAGCTCAACGATACATACGAAAAAATTGATTCATAATTATGATATCTTCACCACAGCATTAGCATCAACAGCAAACATATCGTTTTTGATACCCCCACATAATACGTCAGGCGGCCGGCTTTCATCTCGGATACGAGCTATCGTCGGCTTAGCATCGCATAGCATCATAGCAAATCTCAACTATTTTCTTTCATCTTGACAGACAGTATTATTTTGGACCAACAGCACGAAAAGAAATTTCAACATACGTTTTGAAATACCTTTTTAAATTAACAACGAACCTCGGGCATCGTTTAATCACTATTCTTTTCGATTCAATTTGCACATATTTAAGATTAGCTTACTTTCAACATTCTTTTCAGACAGATATTCTTCAGACATATTTTCGGCCTCTCTCTTCTCTCAAACATACTTTATTCGCGTTTTTCTTTCCTTTTTCTTGTTTCTTTATGGTTTGGGTTTCTTTGGTAAGATGGGAGTAATGGGTTGATGAATTGGTGCGGGGGAGGGAGCTTGACTTAAGCATTGGAGTTATGGATGGATATAGATGGATCTGGCTATGGATATACCCCCTCTTTCACAATTTGGCGTTGGCACCGGGTGGCCATCGTCCAATCTATGCATCTGCATCTGCATTTACGTCTGCACTTGCTTGCTCCATGGTGGAGCATCATTTGAGCGTCACATGAAGGCGAGGTCTGGATCTGAAAAGTACGCGTACGTCTGGTCGGCGTACGATGATGGTATTGCTTTGCTTTAGTTGGGTTGGCTTCGGCCTGAGAGCGGGGGTTGGAGCTTCGTTGGTTGAATGAAGTTGGGCATCACATTCTTGATATAGTCAATATGTGGAATGAGGTTCATAGTTGATCAAAATGAGAAAGTGAAGATGAATGAAAATGAAAATAAATGAAAATGAAAACAAATGAAAATGAAAATAAATGAAAATGAAGATAAATAAAAATGAAAATAAATGAAAATAAATGAAAATAAATGAAAATAAATGAAAATAAATGAAAATAAATGAAAATAAATGAAAATAAATGAAAATAAATGAAAATAAATGAAAATGAAAATAAATGAAAATGAAGATAAATAAAAATGAAGATAAATGAAAATGAAAATGAATGAAAATGAAAATAAATGAAAATGATAGATTTAAGACTGTGTGATATAATAATTTATTATTGAAACTTAATCGCTATGCATCTGGTTTAAAAAAAAGTGGAAGGAAGGAAGGAAGGAAGGAAGGAAGGAAGGAAGGAAAGGAAAGGGGAAGGAAAAGAAAGGGGAAGGAAAGGAAAGGGGAAGGAAAGGAAAGGGGAAGGAAAGGAAAGGGGAAGGAAAGGAAAGGGGCTTGTCGCTAAACTTCAAGGTAGAGTGGGTAGGGTAGTAAGTAGTAGGTAGGGTAAGTGAGAAGATTGATGAGAAGATTGAGTAAGTAAGTGAGTAAGTAAGTAAGTAAGTAAGTAAGTGAGAAGATTGAGTAAGTAAGTAAGTAAGTAAGTGAGTGAGAAGATTAGAATGGATGGATGGATGGATGAATGGATGGATGGATGGAATGGATGGATGGATGGATGGATAGATGCATGGATGGATGGATGGATGGATGGATGGATGGGAAAGGTGAAGGGGATGGGAAAGGCGAAGGGAAAGGGGAAGTGAGGGAGGGG
>NGKJ01000053.1:76176-87133 GCA_002162495.1 Myriosclerotinia curreyana | reverse complement strand
GGAAGGGGGAGGGGAAGTGAGGGAGGGCCTGTAGAGTGACGAGATTATGTATATTAAATTATATAAGAGGTGTGGTGAGGAGGTGTGGTGAGGAGGTATGGTGAGGAGGTGTGGTGAAGAGACGGGATCACAAGGTCTTTAAAGAAATTTCTTTCTCTCTCTCTTTCTTTCTTTCTTTCTTTCTTTTTGATTTATCGTTCATACGTACCAGCTTTCTAGCTTGTAATATTGTATTTTTATATTTTATATTTGTGTTTATGTATTTGATTGCTTGCCTTTCTGCTCAATAACGCCGCTCATCTACCATCTACCATCCGCCATCCTCCAAACTTTCATCGCATATCAACGGTTTGCCCTCTATCTATTCCTCAATCTCCTTTACGCACTCCCACTCGCCCCTCAAATTTTCCTTCCACAGAGATACCTTGTTATCCCCTCCACTGACAGCCAATACATTCCCGCTCAAACTCCACGATACGCGCCAGACTTCGCGTTCGAATTGTAAGACTTTAGATTCCCATTGGCCTGGGGTGGAGGCGGCGGAGGAGGTCCAGATGCGAACGGTTTTGTCTTGGGAGGCGGATGCTATGTAACCTATTGGAAAGAGAGAAAGTTAGTCAATTGAGATTCTGGTAGAGAGGAGAGAGGGAAAATTGAATGACGGGGAGAATGGAAAGATAGATGGACGGGAAAACATACTCTTTTGCAAAACCGTAGGACTCCACGCAACATCCCTAACCCAATCCCCATGACCCTGTAATGGAGCCCCCTCAACCTTATAACTCAAACTCGCCTGATCCCACCCCCAAATCCTCAAAAGATTATCACTTCCTCCGGTAACAAATCTCCTAACACCCCCCTCCTTACCCCCCGCACTTGCGCTCACCAAACTACCCGGCTGCGAAGATGGCGCCCAAGAAACACTATTCACACCAATACCATGCGCATGGAAAATCTTGTGATCCATAGAATTATCTTTGAATTCTAGAACTGATACATTTCCATCTGAGGAGGCGCATGCGAGAAGACATCCGGATTCGTGGGGACACCAGGAGAGCGAATTAACCGAGGCAGTGTGAAGGGCAAAATCGTAGATTTTAGTCCAGACTGAGGAGGTTTCGCGGTAGATGAGAACTTTACCGTCGTAGCCGGCGGAGGCGAGGATGTTACCGTATTTGGGGTGGGCCCAGGAGATGGACCAGATAGCTCCTTCATGGCTGGGGTGGGTGTGTGTTAGCGAGGTGGGAATGTATAGATAGTGTTGTGTGTTGAAAGAATTGATCACAATGAGGAAATGAGAGATGAAGAGTAGAGAATGTGTAATATGCTGAGCGCGAGATTGTAGGCCCGTGTGTTTGAGGGAGTTCACAAGAACAACATACCCTTTCAATGTTTCTGTAAGACGATGTGTTTCTCCTTCGATTTCAAAGATCTTAACAGTGCGATCCGATGAACATGTTGCGAGTCTGCGACCATAATAATCTAAAGCTGCATCATGCTATACAAAATCCAATTAGTTTGTTTACTTTTGAGGGATGCGCTTCATGTTATTGTAAGAAGAGCTCCTAGGATGTATTATATAGAAAGATAAAAGGGATTTATACTTACAATCATATCATCATGACCTGAATTCGTTATTACTTGCGCCATATTGACAAAAAGATTTTGAAGAGAATTGAGTGTTTGTATATGTATTTCAAAACACCTTCCAGACTCTCGAAAGCTCCAACTGATTGATTGATGCTGCCAGATCGTATCTAAGCTGCTACATCGGAAAAACATTTTGCCGAAAAAGCTAAAGCATATGTGAATATTTACCGCTTTACGAATTAGAGGGGCAAAATGTTGATGTCTTGAGCATTCTACCTACTTCTTGTTTCCTCCCTTCTTTTCTTTTCTTTCCTCTCCTTTCCTCTCCTTTCCCTTCCTTTTCTTTCTCATCTCATCATTTCTTTTTGGTTTATTGTTGATGAGATAAATTATTTTCAATATAATCAATACACTCATACTCATACTCGTAATCATTCTCATTCTCATTCTCATTCATTTCATGGCCCTCGGTCCAACTAACCTCACATTCCCGAATGGTCATATTATAGTATAAGGGTTTTTGGGATCTTTCAATCACATAATCAAACCACACGAATACAACACTTCATAAATTCAATTAATAGAGTCGCGACAATGGCAGATAATCTTTGTGGCCCATCAAATGCTTTGCAGAATTTCCAAAAGCATTCAAACGTTGATCGCACCTTGCAACAAGATCGATTAGTTGGAAGAGCATCATCGTCGCAAGTATGTGTGATGCAATATCCAATACGCTTCTAGTTATTTTGCATTATCTCCTACATTTTACTAACTACTTGATGTGATAGGGTTTCCGAGCTTCTCCAGGTCCAAATGCAGGTCAGCTAGATGCTGAATTCGCAGCTTTCCAAGCTGGGCATCAATCACTTGGTCCCTCTCCCCCTGTCCAAAACTTCTCTCATATACATTTTCAAACTCCATCTCCTCAATCATTTCAAAATGCCCCGCCGTTGCAACAGCAACACCCTGCAGGTCAAGGATGGGCTACCGATTTCCAGAACTTGAATATTCATGATCCCCAGGCGCAATCTCAACAAGGAACGTTACATCAAATAAGTCAACCAAAAATAGGAGGAGGATGGCATCAGGAGTTTGCGCAAAATTATGGAAGTTCAGGACCAACTGCGCAGGGAAAACAACCTTTTATGAGAATGAATGGTCCTTCTATGATGAATCCTGGATACAATTCTATGCCTAGAGTTCTTATGCAACAAGGTCAACTCATATCCACAGAGCAATCAACAGCACAACATAATGCAGTCTTTGATGATGCGGCATTTGATAGGGCTTTTGATCAAGCAGCCAATGCGGAATTGGAGAGAAAGCGAGAACAAGAGCAAGAATCTGAAGTAGCAAGAGCTCAACACGAGGCCAGTATAGCTTTGGAACGCACAGAGGCCGATCGGGAAGCGGGCCTTGAGCTTGACAGGGCAGAAAACAATCTCCTCAATCAAAGTCCTCTTGGCGCAGACACTATTCAAGATCCCGCAACCGCAACATCAGAACAAAACACTCATATACCAGACGATCTATCACTATCACGTACAGCTGGGGAGCTTTTATACGGGGTTAGAAACAACCAAAGTGACAAATTTCAGAATAGTCACTTTCTACAACTCATGCGACAAATCCGCGATGGAGAGGTTACGATTGACGGGGATAAAGTGGTTGATACACCCAGGAAAGGTCAACAAGGTATTTATGACAATGGAAATGGAGTAGAATTTTATGACATGGTTCAAGAGCCCCGAGCATAGTTTATTTTATTGATTGATTCTCTCCATTTTGACTTGACACTGTACACATGTTTGCTTATGCGTAATTGACATTAGACAAAACTTGAAATGCTACAGGAGAAAGACTGATAGAGGGATTGAATCGTTGTGTAGACATCGGATATGGCGAAAAACGTGCTCACCATGTTCTCCAGAGATATTAAGTTGGCTATGCCTGCTGCCAGCATAGACAAGGAGAAGTTTCGAAAGGCTTATGAAGGCTCTGCGGACTACGAAGGACTTACTCCATAGGAATTCTGGAAGAAGGTCCCGGGGCGTATAAAAAGAGCTAGACTGTATGCAAGAATAAAAACGGAGTAAGTACCATTTGCGAATATCTTTGGACTATTGTTGATATGCATCTCCCCTGCAGTCCACGTGAAATCGAATTCTCGCGCGAACATCCCCTCGCAGGCTACATCATCTTTCGCGTCGGCGGAATAAAATATGTCAAGATGTGTTACAAGGGATTTTGTTACTGGTATTTTGGGGGAGATATTACGATGGTAAGTGACGGCGAGGGGAATGTTTTGAGGGGGAGGTGGAACGGGTTGGAGTGGAAGATTGATGGGATGGGAAGCTTGTGGGTGGGAAACCTCGGTTTGTCGATGGATTGGCGAAGGAGAAGAAGGAGAAGGATGCGACCTTAGCGGGGCAGGAGAACACAAGCACAAGCGAGGAGAAGCAGATGTCACAAGAGATGAAGGATAGAGCTGTGAATAGGATGATGGGTTTGGATTTGGCGATGGGGGTTGATCCTAATAAAAGCGCGGTTTCTGAAGTACAGGAAGCCGCAAAGTCTGTAGAGGCTGCGGAAGCGCAAAAGCTAACAGACACGGAGCGGAGAAGAGCCGAAAGAAAGTTAACGATGGAAAAGCCCATGGTAATGCTACGGCGGGAAATGCTTTTCGCGATTGGACATCCTGAGTGAACGTTCTTGCTGGAAACGCCTGATGGCGCATAAATAACAGCATCAGCAGCTCTCCAAAACGTCCAGCTAGGAACTGGACTCTGTTACTGGAGAGCAATTCATATGCATGGCGGAATTATTCTGCAGATTCAATGGGATGGGGAGTGAGTTATCAGTCTTCCATCTTGAAACTCGAGGTTCGTTGGGGGGTATCTATTGCATATTCTTGTTTATCTGGATTGTTGAGTAGAAGAATTGGGAGTGAGAGTGGGAGTGGGAGTGGGAGTGGGATTGGGATATCTGGAATAACCTTTTAGATATAGATTTGGAACCTAGGGTTAGATTTAGATCTAGACTTGGATTAGACTTGGACGCAATACTTGCTAATAATTCAAAAATTGTACTATTGTTTGATTTAGTTTACTCACCTATCTGAAGGAAACACAATATTGAATTGAATGAATGTTGTGTGAATCAACACAGGAGGAAAGTATCATTATCTAACCTGACATATCTCTTTACGAACCCTATCGCTTGATCCACCTCACCTCCTATCTCATTCCATCTCTTACCAATTCCCAAGAACTATTTTACCTACGCAGCAGTCCACAAACTTAGATCTTTCCACGGGTCCTCAAATATGAAAGATTCTCTTGCAACCGCTCACCGACGGATCCGGTATTAGATCAAGAGCCTTCTTCACGCTACCCACCATAACCATCTCTCTTCCCTATCGCAATAAATTATACTACACCACGTAACATTCCCAGCCTATCAAGTAAAAAATTATGCTTTCTCTAGTACACCACACCATTCAACTGGGGACTATGAGGTAGGTACATGGCTTAATAACGACGACGCGACAAGATAGATGTGCAAATATTCGGTTGCGAACATTCATACCACGATTATACTTCATCAAATTAAGCCCATAGTTTTTTCAATGTCGAGGCTCAGATAGTTAATTGAGCAATCGTCCTGTGTATCTATAGATTACCAAATCCCTAGGGTCCTATAAGGTTTGAACAGAATAACATCACTCGAGGTCCATTCTCCTTCAATCTCGCCTCCCTATTCCCCATTCTCCACATGTCGTCCAAGATGGACAGAAACTGCTGCGCCAGCCACATCGACCATTGCGTAATCAGATCGATAAGATCTCGCATCGAAGAGCGAAGTTGGGGGAGTCTCTCCGTGGCCGAAATAACGGGCGGAATTTGGTATATTTATACCTTTGACTAATCAATGGAAAATCAACCACAAATCAACCACAAATTAAATACTATGATTTAATTTTGATTTAAACGATAATGAACTTCTATTTACTTGTAAGACAACAGCTAAATTTATCTCATATACATGTTGAAGAGGAATATAGCGGTATACTTATATGATCAATTCCCGCCTGTGATTTCAGTCATCCATAGAGAGGGAGGTAAAGGAAACAGATGACAAGGTCGCCAGGAAGCCTAGCGCAGGGAGGAAGATTTTATGAACTTTTTGTGGAGGAGAGAGCAGCATGCCTTGGGAATAGATCAAGAAGGCAAAGAACTTATCGCACATTGATTTGGAGTGTTTGAAAGGTCCCCACAATATGCACGTACGCACCTAGGCATCCACTCAGAGTATGCAGGTGCGCGCTCGAGGCGGGCATCTAGTATAGTGCGGTATCACTGATGTGCGATGCAGGGCTTGTGGAACCTCAAAGGAGGGGTGTTTCCTCCTGGAGAGCAGAATGCTCTTCACTGTATGTGTCGGGGTTGTAGCTTGTAGAGCCAAAGATCCACCAAGGGTTTGAAGAACTTCAAAAGCTTGGTTTGGCATTAGCTTTTTTGGTTTTGCGTGGGAAAAGGAGAAAGAGAATGATAACTCGCTGATAAGTCAAGTACATGGAGAAGTGTCACCCAGTAGGGACGAATGGTTGTAATTGTGTCTGCTTGAGAAAGTTGGATCGAACTTTGAACCAAATGCAAGTCACAATTCAAATAACAAAGGCTATTATATAACTTACCAATACTAGTTCCGTGTAACAGTATTACACAGCCGCGGAGGGAAACTAAAGTCTTTAGTGTAAACGGAGTCACGCCCAAAAGGAATACAAGAACAGACAAGCCAGGCTCTAGATATAAGAGATTGGACCCGTGGAGACTTCAGCACATCCGTTTGAAGTAATCTTCCCGCCTTGATGATTAACAACTTTTTACTAATCACACTCATTGAACAGCCCCACAATCGTTCCTGGCCGATCTTCCGCCAATCTCTGTCCTCAGGACATACATTGCAGTGCACATCGCGAGTTGCTTATCAAATGAGCATTAACAGCTTATTATCTGATTTTCTGTCATGTCGGAAACACCTGATATAATCGATGCTACTGGCTGATGACCCTCTGTGATGTTCCGTGATTTGATATAAATGCTAGGTGAAGATTATGGACCTAACATATCAAGGTTGCCAAGGTCTCATAACTTACCAAGATATGGTATGATTACTGCGTTCAAATAAAAGCTTTGGGAAGCTTTTTCATAGAACATATGTTGACAGGGCAGAAGAATTAAACGTAGGCTATCGTGTCCCGCACAATAAATAACACTGCAATGGCACCGGTCCCAGGTAAATTGAAGTTTCGGCAGTAGGTCGAAAGATTGAAGAAAGGAAGGATTGAATAAAAGAATGAACTATGTGTTAAAAATCGATCTCACCTGTTTGTATTATTATCTTTGATTACGTTGCTTCAAACCAATTATGAGCAATCTGCCTCGAAAAAAAACGAGAAATCTTGATACAACCTAGCTCCCTTGACACTGAATGGACACTTGAGCCTAGACGCAAGTACTTCGTGCAGTGTATAGCTTATTGAAGAATTGCTTACAAGTTAAGCAAGGACGTAAGGGGAGGGAAACTCGTATACCAATAAGTGTATGCTAGTAAAGAGTTTACTTCTTATAGACGGGATGAAGATCCCCAAGCCTCTGTGTAGGTCCAATAGTGATAGTCAGGTCAGTCCCGAAAGAAGACAGAAGAAGATTCGGTATATTGCTTGAAAGTTCCTTCCATCCTGCTTGAGTCTTCAGCGGAAAGGCATTGCATCAAGATTTCTACACAATCAAATATGTAAAATGTTGAAAAAAAATAATGGTAAAAGGCTTCAGAATGTGTCAAGTGAGATCATGCTTCATTGAAGCGTTCATTCTCTTCCTATATGTTTGATACTTTTGTATCGTTCATCACCAGCCCTTAATTAAATTTATTGAAATTTGGAACGAGAGAAATTTTTATAAAAGATGGGAGGTTTAAGCCAAGAACCATTAGCTTAAAGCTAAGCCCATTTCACTCTAAGTCGTAGCTCAGATCACGCTAACCACATTCTATGCTGACTGTTCCAACGATCCTACCTACCGTATTGCTTTGATGCCATCCATTATTATTCAAGTTCCAAGTTCAAATTTCAGCCTCAACTCGTTCGTTATCTTACTCTCTACCTACCAAGTACTTAGTACCATTACCAGTACCAGTACCCTTTCAATTATTAATTTTTACAACAATCCCTTGTCTTTATTGAGTTTCCGTGTTCATATCCTTTCAAAGGCATTTCTCTACCCAAGATTTCATTAACAATAACGCGACGACTACAACTACAATGGCTGATCTTCACTACGGAGGAACGGACGAAGAGTCTGCTGAGATCAAGAAGCTAAATGCCGAAGTTGTGAGTGGATTAGTATTATCTAGCCCATTGCGCGTTTGCTAATCAAAGCTCTACCCCATAGCTCGAAAATACGGACAATTTCGAGAGTTGGGAGAAGCTTGTTCGAGCAGCTGAGACATTGGAAGGAGGATTAAATCGCAATTCAAGCCCACAAGCAATTCTGACAACTCGAGACTCTTACGATCGCTTTCTCGCAAAATTTCCTCTCCTATTCGGATATTGGAAAAAGTATGCAGATTTGGAATTTTCCATAGCTGGCACAGAAGCTGCTGAGATGGTAATTAAAGATACATTGGATTGCAATGAGCTCATATGCTGACGAATTCTAGGTGTTCGAGAGAGGCATTGCCAGCATAGCGACATCTGTTGATCTATGGACGGATTATTGTTCCTTCAAGGTTGAGACAAGTCATGATCCTGATGTGATCAGAGAGTAAGTATATTAGATGCTTTCCTTCCCTTAACATAGCATCTGCAGCATGGTCAGGCAGCCACATGGGCTACGTTCGGAGTTTTCATAGCTCACAGACGGTGAGAAATGCCAACAAAAGCTGCTCATGTCTGACTCATCTTACCAACATGACCAGGATCTCTCTTTCTATCACACGTTCGCTTTTGCCCCGTATCACTCTGCACAAATTGTCGGCGCGAGGAGGATATAAAGATCATTGCATTTGAGCACACTGCCCTTCCCGTATTTGCACTCCTTACCACCTTTCCATTCCCTCCCTTGTTAAGCTATGAAACTCATCTAACATTGGAAATTAGGCTTTTTGAGCGTGGAGCTGTCGCAGTGGGATTAGACTTTCTTGCGCATCCTTTCTGGGACAAATACCTGGAATTTGAAGATCGGGTCGAGGCTCAGGATAAGATATTTGCTATTCTGAACCGCGTCGTAAAGATACCTATGCATCAATATGCCAGATACTTTGAGCGTTTTCGCCAGTTGGCTCACACCCGTCCATTGTCAGAACTTCTTCCTGCCGAAACTCTTGAACAATTCCGCGCCGACGTTGTTTCCGAAAGTGCCGGTTTCCAGGCTGGACCAAAGGGCGAATTAGAGATAGAACGTGACATCAGAACCAAGGTCGATAATTTCCATCTCGAAATTTTTGCTCGTACACAAGCAGAGACCACAAAGCGTTGGACATACGAGTCGGAGATCAAGCGTCCTTACTTTCACGTCACAGAGCTCGACAACCAACAACTTGTAAACTGGCGCAAATACTTGGACTTTGAAGAGGCTGAGGGTGATAATACGCGCGTTGTTTTCTTATATGAAAGATGTTTGGTAACCTGTGCATTTTACGATGAGTTTTGGTTTCGCTATGCTCGTTGGATGTCATCAAAGGAGCACAAGGAAGAAGAGGTTAGAAACATATACCAGCGAGCAAGCACACTTTATGTGCCAATCAGCAGACCTGGCATTAGGCTGCAATACGCCTACTTCGAGGAGATGTCCGGCCGTGTCGAGGTTGCGAGAGATATACACCAAGCGATTCTGGATCGCATGCCTGGTTATGTAGAAACAATAATTTCCTGGGCTAACCTTGAACGCCGCCAGCAAGGGCTTGAAGCCGCAATTGAAGTCTACAAGGCACAGATCGATTCACCAGCATTGGACATCTATTCAAAGGCTGCTTTTGTTGTGGAGTGGGCCGTTTTATTGTGGAAGATTCAAGGATCCGTCGAAGAAGCTCGTCAAGTTTTCCAGAAGAACAAACAATGGTACCCAGAAAGCCGCCATTTCTGGACCAAGTATGTAGAATTTGAGTTGGCACAGCCAACCAACTCAGGCTCGGAATCTGAACATTACGAGAGGCTCAGACAGATTCATGGCGATATGATTAAGACATCCATGAGATTGGATACCAAGAAGAATATCAGCAACCTATATTTGATGTATCTACAAGAAAGAGGTACCAAGGAGGCTATGAAGGAATTCTTGCAGATTGATCGTGAACTGAACGGGTAAGTCTCCATTTTCGGGTATATAAAGTGTCATGCTAATGGGTCCATAGTCCTATATCAGTTCAACCCGATTACGTCAAAGCTACTGAATCAGCCAAAGGCATGGAAAACGGGACAATCCCAGGTGCTGTCGACGCATCTTCGTTGCTCAAAGGTGAAGTCACATACAACACATACTTCCAACAGCGCAAGCAACAACTGCCCGTTGATGCACAAGGCCTCGCATCTTTTCACTAAATAGGCTGTAGCGGGACCGCTTATGGGAGGCATTTGTCGTTGGGTCTTAATCTGGTTGACCAGACACTGTGTACAATAGTATCTTTATCAGCATCGTGATCGGTCTGGGATGAACTCTTTGATGTTTCATTTCTTTTGTCTCCTTAAATGCTGGATAAATATACTTTAGCTAGCTAAATGGTCGGGGAGTGGCCGTTTTGGGAGACCTGGATGCTTGTTTTCATGCTCTCGTTCTCTTCATCTACTTCGATAGATACAAAAAAGTAATTTTCACATGCTAATGGGAAACAAAATATGCATGCATTATCGTGATGATATTCCTGACACAGCTATCTATCGCAAAGTGACATACTTGATATTCGAGCAAGTGAAAAGTCCGTCTCGTATTGCCTCGGGATCATATCTTTTTTATTCTGAATATACCAAGGGGGCAAAAAAAGCCTTGTCTTTTGACGACGTCCATAATCTGAAAATAGGCGAGATCCAAACTAATCTCGTATGCACTCGTTAGCCGATGTCGAATAGATCGTCCAGACATGATAGTAAATGCAGAACACCACAGGCCGATGCAATCGACCCAAATCTGACTTATTGGGCTGGAGAGGATAGTTCTACGAATCTTTGGACTACCGTATAAATTGGTTAAGAAGATAATATTTATCTGAAGATAAGCTTGTTTATTAAAATAAAGTTTTATACTATAAGAAAACTTTTTTTGTATATATAAAATAATAAAATAATTAAAAATATATAAGTTTATTTTAT
>NGKJ01000053.1:55181-70112 GCA_002162495.1 Myriosclerotinia curreyana | reverse complement strand
CTTTATCAAAATCTAGACTTTTTTAATATAAGATATTATCTTCTTAACCAATTTATACGGGTATGTTGTACTGTAGCGTGGGGGTCCGTATCTATCCCCTCTCCCTTCTGCCTTATTCCCTATTCCCGTTGTCCTATTCTCGTAATACTCATAATCATAATCATAATCATAATCATAATCATAATCGTGAAGCACCAGAAGTGATCAAACCTCAGACACATTCCATAGCTTGGAACTTGGAACTTGTTAGACAATAGAACTCGGGAGTCATGTATGATTGTAATCTTCCTAATTTTGCAGTCGCATGTGCTATCCTCGCATCCCCCCTCCTCTATTCCTGACTGTAAGATATACTTCTGCCATTTCCCATGTTAAGATGGTAAATCTTAAGTCCTAAGAAGAGTTTCACGGGTGAGTATCGGGATGCCTGAGGGGATGAATACCTATTGGGGTAACTATTAGAATAATTATCAAAATACAATACAAAATTATAAATCTACAAACCTACCTTGACGTCTATCTAACACATGAAACGGTTTGGTATGTAATACCTACCTACTCGAGTAGCATACCTAGTATATACTATATAGAATGAGAATTCAGAAAGGGATAATAGCTGATTGCGGATTATCTAAATGTAGATGGGCACTATAATATGATAGGTATGTATACATGATATACTGAGTATATAACGTGTACCTTTATAATGAATCCCCGATACGATATTTTTCAATTTCAATTTCAATTTTTTTTACGTCTGCCAAGAATTGGGTTTATCTTTACTCTACATACTTCGTCCCGGGCTCAGATCAGATGTAGATAGTCATGGGATCATAGGAGTAGGCTTAGATGAATTAGTATGAGAAAACCCTTGTGAAAGGGGGGAGGGGGGGGGGAAAGGGAGTCTCATCTCTTGAAACTTGGAAACATATTATGAGCTCGTCGGGAGTATATACACAAGGTACTTGTACTGGAGGCTTCTGGCCCGCGGGGAACTTACTGTGCAGTGTGAACTTGATGAGAATTCGTCTTCATAATTCCCGTATATGCTTAAAGCATCCAGCATTCTAAGATTACACTTATTCATTTTCAGTCACGAAGCTTATTAGAGGTACATCAACATTGGTAGTGATATTATATTATAATCTCTCATCTATCTACAAATTTGCCTTCACCCACAAACCCACTCTCTCCAAGCCCGCATTCCCATCGTACAAATCTCTTTCTACTGCTCTAGCATTGATGTGTTTGGGACCTAATTCGCTTATCTTTTCTACGCCTAGAAGTCTCATGCAAGTTTCCATTTCGGCTTTGAGGACTGGTGATTGTGTATGTTAGCAAGGACAGTAAATACAAAAGGTAGTAAATTCACAGCCATCTTATTAAGATAGAGGGAGCAAGCACTGCACGATATGGATAGGGGATACGTACTCTCAAAAGTTCTCTCCACGCCCTGTGCCCCCCCGGCCCCAAGACCAAATAGCGCCGCTCTTCCAACGCCCACGGCTTTGGCACCCAGACATAAAGCCTTTACTACATCCGTACCCCTCTTGATACCCCCATCGACCCAGACCTCTATCCGACCGAGAACTTCCGGGCAGTATTTTTGAATCTCGAGGAGGGTATGAATAGCCGGTGGCGCTGTATCTAATGCTCTCCCACCATGATTGGAAAGGATAATGCCTTTAACTTGTGGTGCATATTGAGATGCTAGATATGCATCTTCGTGGGTTTGGATACCTTTCAACACAATAGGTAGTTTAGTATGTTTAGCCAACCACGGCAGCGTAGATTTCCAAGTCAAATCCGCAGCCGTTCCCATAAACAATTGTTTTCCTACCCCGCCCTTACCAGCCGGAGGACTGTTATCCTCCACCTTCTCCTGAGCCTTGATGCCCGCCGAAACGGGTAGGCTAGCTCCTACATCCTTTTGTCTCTCATCATGTTCTCTCTTCCCCGGCACCGGCGCATCCAACGTCAAAACGATAAACTTATACTTATCGCCCATGGCATTAATCCTCTGCAGCATCATCTCACTCTTCTTCCTCTCATTCTGCACATACAATTGCCATCCAAAAATCTGTCCGGGTAGCGAACCCTCCACAATTTGTTCCGGGCTCATACTCGCATTATTCGACACGATCTGCACAGCACCAAACCCCGCAACCCCTTTTGCGATCCCCTGTTCTCCAGCCGGATGCGCCAATCTCGCCATCGCGGCCGGCGATACAAAAATGGGTAATCCGACCTTGTGTCCCAAGATTGTGGTTGAGGAATCGCACTTCGTGCAATCGACAAAGACTCGTGGACGCAGCAGAATCTGTCGATATACAGCAGTATTGAAGCTTTTCGACCATAAATCATCGGCGGCCGAGTAATAATATGCCCAGCATTTACTCGACATCTTCTTTGTAGCCAATTGTTCAATCTCGTCTAGATTTAACAAACTGCTTACATCTGCATCTATATCAACCGTATCTTCCTCTTCCTTCTTCGCCGCACCTTCAACGCTCGAGGTATTTTTCTTTTCTGCAACCGGTTGTCTGAGTTCCGAAGCCTCAATCTTGCCGATTATTTTGGAAGGGTCGAGGTTCTCCTCTAATGTTCCGGGGGGATGGATCATTTCGAATTCCTCGGTGGCGTCTATGTTACCAGCGAGACTCAGGACGATTTTGGAACCACCCGGGTGATTGGGGAGGAACTCGGTTACATCGTAGATGGTTGAGTTGATGCATACCCAGCAGGATTCGGGGGTGTTGTGGGAGGATACTATGGGTTATTTGTATTAGTTTATTGAAATTGATGCTAAAGATGAGTAGAATAGCTTGAGTAGGTGTTTAGGAATGTGTAAATGAAGCAGGAGAAAGAAATAGAGATAGGTAGAGATGAGAACTAGGAAAGATACTGTACCTTCTGAGCCCTTGAATGTCTTCATCTTCACTCAATCCTTTCTTCTTCAGTCGAACAATCGAGCAAATCGTACACTTCAACAAATCAAATCAATATATACCTATATATCATACAATTTAAGCCAAGTATAAGTATATATCAATGAATATAAACAATATGATCTGTTACATACAGTACAAACTTCACTTTAATTCACAATCACCAGCGACTTCGGCACTATTTAAACCGGTGATCCAACGATATAAGGTTAACAGTCCACTAGTCCAAAGCTGGGGTTTGAAACCCCACTTTTCCGCTGTAGTATGCTGGGGTAGAAAATATTAAACGAATCATAAGAATGAATTGGTAATTGACCAAACTCCCTGTAAGCATATCCATCAAAACTTGGGTGTCTCGAGAAAACTCCTTGTATAGATACGGAGTACATAAGAAGCATTAAGTTCAATCTTTGTTTCATTCTCGCTGTCTCTTCGACGATGAATGGGATATTGATTGTGTGTGTATATCTATATAAAGGTTAGGAGTCATTGGTCAATATATTTTAGTTATCAGTTATACCCTTGCTCTTTGACAGGCTCAAGAAGTTGAGGGTATTTGAGAGATTAGGGTAGCTTGGTGTGAGTGTGAGTGGTTGGCGTAGGTAGTATAGATGAAAATTTCTACTACCGGTGACAGTACAGTAGGTACTCGAGCCATCAAGCTGTTAACATTACTCATCCTGTCAAGCGGGAGCATAAGCATCTACCTATGATTGTAGTAAAAAGGGTATCACAGTCTTCTTGGCTTCGCTAACTAATCCTATGCTGAACTATCTATCATACAAGTAATGGTATCATTCTCCTTTCCTTCACCTCCCACCCATCCCGTCACCTCCTCCAATTCCCAACTCCAATTCATCACGTTCCACACCGTCGCAGTTCTCTGCTCTTCGAATGTGGATTATGAAATATTGTGCCGGCACGATTCAACTATACCATTTAAACTCCTTCAATGCTCCATCCACATTGTATCATTTCCACAGCAAAAAAAAATCCAGTCGCTAAAAGGCATCGCGTTTCAAAATGGGTGTGATGAACAAGTAAAAGAACGCCCACAAACTATGCTGTGTAAAATTCAACTCACGCAATTGAACGCCATTCCGTAGTTAAAAGTGCCTCAGCTATCATACACGTGATTGCTAGAGGGCTTTATGGTCTCCATGGCTTCTTAGGATTTCCTTTACTATCAGTGGTAGATGTGCTGCTAGCTCTGTTTGGTGCGGGACTATCCCTACCAGCGATTTCCGAGTTTCTGCCTCTTGGGGTGGGAAGGAGACTTATTCTTCTACTGGTAGCCAATGAACTAGCAGGTCTTCGGACTACCGGGCTGCTAGCTCTGGCATCATATGAATATGAAGGATGCATCGAGGAGCGACGATTACCCCCTACGAGATTCCCTACGAGATTGGACATGGACGACTTGGTACCAAGAGGACGAGGGCGGGATGGCGAGTTCACGGATAGTGCTTGCTGAGAGTATGGCCCAGGTGTAGAGAGGTCACGTCGTACCGTTCGCGAAGCTGGTCTGTTTCCTGAAGGAGTTGTAGGTTCTACTATGACCGGAGACGCGGTGTGTCCGCGACCTAGTGGACTCCGGAGGGGTATTTTGGAATCAGACATTGATGATCTGGTGGAGCGATTCGAATGAGTAGAGGGGGGTGGACGTGAATTAGGACTTGGCGTTGTGACATTGAGAGGTTTGAAACCATGACCGATGAGTATATCATTGGTATTAGTACTAGTGTTCCATCGAGGACGATTATCACTGGGAGTTTTGGAAGGTTGGGGAAGTCGAGCCGTTGGAGTTGCCGAGCGTTGTCGAGAAGGGACGGGAGATGGGGATGCTCGACTAAAAGACCTAGGTTGTCCAACACTTAAATTCCTTCTCGATCCAGCTTGGGGCAGACTTGTTCTACCACTGGAACGTATCTTGCCATTCATAGCAGGTGTTGCGGGATCAAGTTTACTACTCAACCCTGACATTATTACTGAGGATGCTGGAGAACTCCCTGGTGTGTCATTGCTGAAGCTGCCAATGGTTGAGCGATCATTCGAGACCATGCTTGAGATTGAATCCCTGAGCTGCTGATTTCTGTGATCTGCTTGGAGTTCTTCAAGTGTCGTATCTAGTTCATTCATTAGGTCTTTCAATGAATCCCACTTGTGCTGCATATCCGAGTGTAATCTCAATATCTCTCCATTGACTGTGAGGCGGTCCTTCACTCCTTTGTCAATAATTGATAAAACTCGTTCAATGGCTGGACCATAATGTATTTTCTTCGCTTCATAACTCTCGATCTTCTTTCCCATTGTTGCCGGGGTTTTCAGATGAACCCCATTGTCAAGAGACTCCTTTAGCTTGGCACAACTTCTTTCCACTGATTCATACATTTTCTGTGCTTGTCGACCCGCACCGCGGAAGACGAGAACCCAACGATCTTCACCAAGTTCCCTTCGCAATGATTCGGCATCCCTTTCGAGAGACTTCCAGCTCTTTTCTAAACCTTCTCGCCGACTTTCCAGTTCATCGCATGCTGTAGGAAATATCGCTTCGGCTCTGGCATGAAACGTAGATAGTCTCATAGGTAAGAAATCCAAAGAAGCTCTCAGAGGCTGCATTCTTGCAAATAATGCTAAAAGACTCGAATCGTCTTGTGCCATTATCGGTGTCACTGGCGAATTCGGGCTTAAAGGAAAGGCCACAGAAGAAGACATGCCAAATCGACTATTGATCTGTAATCTCGTCTTAGAATGGGGTGTTTCTTCCACAATTGTCTCAAGCTCTTTGATATCAACTCCATCGTTATCGGCTTCTGCTAAGGACTTGTGTCTCTTTTCCTCCATTTCAAAAACGAGTCGCGCAAGGATATCCACTTCGTTGCCTATGTCCCCCAATACCGTGTTCCATAATTCCTCCCATTCCATAGCAATCTCAACCGAGTTTTTCACACCTTTGAGATTTCTCCTTATTTCTTCCCATTCCTCAAGGATGCTTTCCACCTGTAATACGACCCTTTGAAGTTCGTCTGCAGGTACTGTAGCAATATCCGGGCGTTCTTGTAAGGACTCGATGGCTGAGACGTAAACATTTATTAATTTTTCGAAACGTGTAATCGCATTATCAACCTCCTCCAACCCTTCCCTACCACCAGCTGCCGCCCATTCCACATCATCCTCCCCATCAAGACCAGAGACAACATCCGATGCCTTCGATATCCAACTCCTGATTTGTTCTGCGGCTCCCATTAATGCCTTGGAGGCGGATTTCGAGCTAGGAATTGCGGAAATTTTTGTTGATAACGAGGCTGCATCTGGTAGTTGCAAGGACGTCAATTGAGCAAGTTGACTTGCAAAGGATGCTCGCGATAATGTGTAAATTGAGCCTGCCCGTTGACGGCCAAAGGGGTTGAAGTAGGATGAGACATCGTTTGAGGATTCACTGGGTGTTGTTGCACCTGGTGGAGTATCTTTGGCTATTGGAGGTGGAGGTATTTCGTCATCATGTACAGGAGATGGAGGTGTTTCGATGTCGTTTACAGGAGGTATACTTCGTTCGATATGCGCCTGTTTAATATTTGCCATTGCTTTTGTGCCATTTCCATTTGTATGTTCCGGTAATCGATACTTCTGCGAATCCATTCCTATAAGGTCAACATTTGTTGTCATGTCCTGATTACCAAAGCTATCAAGCGAAGGTGGTGTTGAATGTGTGGCACTGTCGAGTACGCGCGTATCACCAAAGTTGATCTCTTCTCTCAGGTTGGTTTCTTTAAAACTACCACCGGTGACTTGAGGAGTCAATAGACCGATACTGCCACTCCAAGCTCTACCTCTTCTATGAATCTGCGATTTCGTAGAATTAGCGCGGTGGAGGTGGTCGAGCTGGCGAATTTGATCTTCAGGGATACGACCAATTCGTTCAACTGGTGACGTTGTTGTTGTCGAATTTGGATCGGGGCCCTTTCCAAAACCTAAAGCTGCAAGTCGAACAGCAAGACCAGGCGAAGGTTTTCGCACAGTTCGTGGTTTTCTTTCTTGATCTTTATCTGGGGTTGAAGGTGTAGAATCGTCGGATTGCACACCGGAACTCGAAATGTATTCCGACCGGGGTCGCAAAAATGTATCGGATCGCGAAAACGCGTCTTTAAGCACTGTCATTGAATTGGATTGGATGGGATGGGATGGGATGGGATGGGATTGAATTTGACAATCTATCTTTGGGAATTCATCGGGTTCAATATAGCGCAAAAGCGACGTTGGAATATCTTATCTCATTACATCGAACGAGATAGAGAGAGGAAGTTAATCGTGGTGAAGAGTTTAGGGTTTGAGTTTGGGGAATATAGGTAACTCAGGAATTGTGAACAACAATAATAATAATAATTTGAATACCTCTAGGTAAGGTTACCGGTACTTGTTAAAGTTTAAAAGGGGATCCACGGCCTTAGTCTTGATTCTTGAAGCTTTCCCCTTAGCAATTATATTATTATTAGATGCGAAATGAGGTCTTATCGATTTTGGGTTGGGTTGGTTTTGGTTTTGGTTTGGTTTGGTAGAAAGGGTCCGGAGTTGTAAATTATTCTAATTAGAAATTTGTGGTAAGTCTAAAAAAAAGGTGGAGGGAGATAGATGATTGATGAATTTTCAGTAATGAATGGGAAGAATCTACTTCGTATTATTCAATAATAGAATTGGAATAAGTGAAATACATGAAGGAAAAGTAGACAAATTTCATTATGGGGGGCATAAGTAGTGATTAGTACCTAGGTAGTTGTTTGAGGTTTACGAAGTAAGGACTCCTTCAAATTTGGGTAATTGGTGAAGAATGTTTCAAGACATTCCTCTCATTTCAACTGGATATCTATATAATCTCAGTCTTATTATTACAGTACAACTATGAAATCGTTGCACAAAAGGGATAGGATGTTGAGAGAACTTGAAGTTGTGTCTCTCTTGTGTATGTGTATGTTGTTTAATGTCTACTTTGAGTTCCACGCATCGTATCTTGCTCTCTTAAGATGTTAAGATGAAACATGAGAAACAATTTATATATTATATTATTATTAATAATACTAATCTTCCAAAGTTCCAAAGTCGGAAGCTGGGACAACAATCTGCAAATTCATTTACTTATGCGTCACATGACAGTGTAATGAAGGAAGGAAGCCCCCTATCGCTCTCTAAGATTCTGATTCACTTGAGTGGTGAGGTTGGCGAGTTATGGATCAGGTCCTTGATATCTCTCTTTTTTTTCCATTCGGGAAGTCTTTGCATCAATAAGTTGAACAGCATCAACCATCAACGTGCATTTTTCCAACCATGATTTATGATTATTATTATTCAGTATTCTTTATATCCTAACATTGTCAATCGGGATATCTTCGGTTCTTGGCTTGTTAACACTTAACACGACTACCTACCTACATGTAAGTTGTTGCGGAATAAGACTCTTCCATTCCAAGTTCAAGGATAAGATCAGAAATATGTTGTACTCCATGCTCTCTTCTCAACAATCAAAGTCTTTACGCGCGTTGTAAGTTAGAGACTACATATCAAGTAGTATGTATTATTAATGCTAAAGTACAGAATTCGTCATGAGTTTACTCTGTAGATAGGTAGTGCAAAACTTACTTAAAGCTTCTAAAGTCAGCCCTGGCTCCTAAAAGGTATATCCGAAGCCGCTATCCCTATCCCCCCTCCCCCAGCGATTGCAGGCTGGCTACCAACACCCCACTCTACCCCAGCTTCCTATTTCCCCACGCCTTTCCACCCTCTCACATCATTACAATTCTTACATTATTAACACGGCACTGGTGGGTAGGTATATGGAAGACTTCTGTCCCCTCGTCAATTAATTGAGCCATTTGCAATTTCAAATGCTATTTACACGAGATTTTTTATAGTGATGACACTGGTCACATGAAATACCGAGGATTCATCTAGATTCCAATGTCAAGCCCTAGGTAATCTCACCGCCGAATTCAACAAGAGGCAACTTGAATCGAGTTTTGCTAACAGGTAATTATCAGGATTTCTGCAATTGAGCAGCAACATATTGGTAAGCCCATTGGAGAGTTTACAGCTTCCTGCTCCCGCTCTTCTGCGGTACAGGTACAATTAACCAGCAAGACAAAACTTTGCTGAAGTTTCTGTCTTCAATTGCTTTATTTCTTGCCAAGTCAACTTCCAATCAACTTTTCGGTTCCAAGTCTAACATGATTACTAGAAGACGGAAGTCCCGAGTCGAGCTCTTCAAACTCCTTTGGAAATTTACGTTTTCGCCATGGCTCCAGTGCTCGTTACGATTCCGATTTCAAGGACCAAGTATGGGTGAAAACATCTGGAAAAAGTTAGTGACATGGAAACTTTCCTGCAAAATTGTCCTTACTCACGCACAATGATCTAGTCTGTTCTGAATTTGTCGACGAATTCCCTGAATTAGATGAGATATATACAGCGATACCAAAACGTGAAAGTACTGCTACGTCAAGTTCAACAGCTCGGCGCAGTAAAACCCCTCAATTGATTGTCTCCACAGATTTAACAGAACCAGCTACTACTTCTCGTTCAAAGGTATCTCGAGGTCTCTTTTGCAAGCACCAGGCAAAGTCACCAGTGAAGAGGCGGAGGGCGGATGACGACAATTCAATTGTTTCAATCAAGCATTCAAACGTCAAATCCTACCCGAGAAGACCCGCAAAAGTTGACGGGGATCTCACTGAATTGAGCATTTTTGATGGAAGTGCAACCAGGCCACAAGTAGAATGGGACCCATCCACGTTTCTCTCCCAAGAATTAAATGTCCAAATTGCAGCTGTCGATGAGCTATATCAGTCAGAGATACAGGAAGCCTGCCTTTTGAGGTATTTTGTAGATGAACTGGCTTGCTGGGTATGTAATTCCTATGCGAAAGGCTACTCTTGCTTATAATTTTCTTCAGTTTGACCTTTGTGACCCACAGCGTCATTTTGCTTCAGTTGTCCCACATCGAGCAAAACATTGCCCAGCACTTCTCAATGCTATATATACGGCATCTGCAAGGCATCTTTGCCGCCTCGGCCAGTACAAGAAAAATGGTGTGGTTGAATATCACGGAAAACAGCTACCCAATCTACACATGGAGACGGCTGTAGAATATCATAGCAAATGTATTGAGCACCTTGTTTCTGTATCAGATGATCTCGAGGCTCTGTATGATGAAAACTTATTGGTGGCTTCTGTGATATTGAGGTTTTATGAAGAAGTTGATGGTTTGCTTTTCCGATCCAAGTAATGTAATTTTTCAGGCTAACCATATAATGTAGCTCCCTTAAGTGGCGGAGATTGGGAAACAGCACAGAAAGGAACTCAAGTATTTATAACCGCCCAAGCATCAGGGGGTCTTGATAGCAGTCTTCGTAGAGCTGCATTTCGCGTGGCGTATAGACAGGAAGTCCATATGGCATTTATTAGGCAAAGGCCTTTTCATATGCCTTTGAAATGCCATGAATATCGATCCCTCGAATACGCCGACGATTGCACCTGGGCCTATCGAACAATTGTTCATTGTGCCGATGTATTACAATATTGTTATGGCCATGGCAGTAAAACCAATAGCGATTATGACATGCTAGTCCAGTATCATGAAAGCTGGGAAAACTTACGCCCACAGTCCTTCGATGCGCTCTATGAAAGATCCGCTGCTTCGAATATAAGAAAGAATTTACCTGAAATATGGTACCTATCTGATTGTCATGGTGAGCTATTCCTGGTTACTTGAGAGTATGTGAAACTCACTACAAAAATTAGTCACCGCTCATCAACATATGGATATTTCTCAGATTCTACTCACAACGTACAACCCCCGAGTACCTAGGCTAGGACCAGGTCATCGAGCAGCTAGCCAAAGAATAGAGGTACTCTTCCTTGTATATGATTTTAGGTGCTTTACTAATTCTTCATAGGCACAAATCAATATGATCGTTAAACGTCTTTGCGGCGTGGCGATATCCAATCATCGCTCCCCACCCGCCATGAACACCGCATGCATGGCTATATCGATGTGTAAGTCCTCTTTTCCCCCATCTCCAAGTGTCAAGTGTGGTTGATTAACGATATTCCCACACAGGCGGCGAACAATTCACGGATAGCGAAGAACAAGAGAGTATTCTCGGGGTGTTGAAATACACCGAGAAACAACATGCTTGGCCAACCAAACACATTCAGGATCGATTACTCGAGACTTGGGCATGTAGTCAAAAGGGAACCACGAATCATGATCCGAATATCGGTAGTATAGAGGATGATTTGGTCACGATTGATGGATGGTTATTGTAGCCGTAGTCAGTAGTGGTGCGCAGGAAGTAGAGTATTGGATATTCTTCAAACCATCATGTTCTCCTCTTAGTATTTTATTTACATGTGGTGCTCCGAGGCAATTCTAAAGTTAAGTTGTAGAGAATTCATATATACCTAGGTAGGTAGGTAGGTAGGTAGGTAGGTAAAATGCTTCAATCTTGGTTAGGTAGGTAGGTAGGTATGTTATTTATATTCATTGATGATAATACGAGTATAATGAATTTATTTGTATGGAATTCAAATGGAATGGAATGCTTACTAGTTCTAGCTCTAGCGATAACAACGAAAAGCACAAGTGCATGAGTATTAGATGAAGTAATTAGGTAGGTCTTACCTAGGTATAGCCTCTTGGGTATCCATCAAGGTGTAGATTTTTGATCGTTTGATCGTTTGATCGTTTGATCGTTTGATTGCGAGGAGTGAGAAGGGGATAAGAAAATAATGAAATCGGATCGGAAGGTAACCTACCTACCTACCTATCCATCAAGGTACTTTGTGTTCTCACATCTTAAGATAATATATAGTTTGGACATTTCTCATTTTTTTTTCTAGGTACTTAGGTAGATATGTTTCTGTTTATTATTTGTAAAGAGGGTTTGAGTTTTGTTTTTAGAATGGGGATTTTTTTGGGGTTGAGTTGAGTTGAGTTGAGTTGGGCTTGGTTGGTTTGGGTCGATTTTTAGGTAGGTATGATGTGTCTTTGCTGTTGGGTATAAACTTATACCTTCTACTTCATACATTTATTCTATTCTACCTCGCATATTCTATCCAGCTAGGTTATCTAACTTCGATCATCATCTTCAAACTACCTTGGTACTTTGGCCGAAAATCTTTTAAGTAAAGAAGAGTAGGCTTCATTGTATTATGTTTATTTGTACCGGCTTGGGATCTGTCTTGTGTCTGCGCTCTTGTTCCCTTCTGGCATCATTTCAAAAGGCTTCTTCAACCAAGAGCTATCAACACCACTTCCACTAATTTTTCCGGTTCTTCGTCTAGTTGCGACTCCAAAGAACAGCTTCACATTTCATGTTTATAGCACAAGCATATCAGTCACATCACTTCATTCCGTTACCATCAATTCATATCAAAATCATTCAAGAGGAAGTCATGAATTCATCATAAATCAACAAATATCAAGTGTATCCCTTCTCGAATTACCATCCCTCGCAATACATTTATATCTCGTCTTCCTCGTCGAATCCACCAAGAAGCCCCCCCCTAAGAAATATAACATGCAGAAACTCCTTTCAATGCAGGGACTCAATCACCACTCCAACTCATCACACGATGTACTAGTCGTCTCTCTCGAGTTCTTCGAGTCATAGCTGTCTTGGTCGAAATGGCTGGTGATAGGGAATCGAAGACGAGGTGGGATACATGGGTGATTATGTGAGGAGAGGAAGAGAGATGAGGTTCTTAATGCTATAGTAGTGCGGGTTAATATTGATTTCTCCGACTGCGAGGAAGAGACAAGTGTACCTTATCTTTGCAGCATGTGCAAGTGGTTGAGCATCCCTCGGATGCAGCATGAGTGCAGCAAGAGCAAGGAGCCATGGTGATTATTGTTATGGTCGCTTTTGAAATGTGGTGTTGGTCTTTTGGTGATGAAATGATTGTGCTGTTGATGTTTGAATGATGAAAGGATTATCAAAAGGATGAGGCAGAGCAGATACTTATACACACAATTCGAGGTTCAAGCCCCACAAACCAGAGACCGAAGCTTGTGATGAGAAACTGAGGTGTGGAGCACAGAATACGGCTGGCGCATGAACTACAGTTCTTGGTTCTACCTCGACGAATAGAGTGGAAACTACGGTTAGACAGCGTGGATTCCACAGCAGAAGGAAGAAGAGGCAAGTGATCAATATCGTTCGATAAGAATCACTCGAAGGCGTGGGTCTTTAAACCGAGAGCGTGAATTAACTGTGATAGGTATGCGAGTAAGGTAGCATGCCTTTACATGATCAGCATGGCCTCATCTGAGATGGCACGACGTCGGCAAATTCCTAGATAGATTCGATGATGCAACTTGCTCAAAGAGAGACAATTTATCGCGGTAAAACAGCAATCTGGATAATATCACGGTGAATTTTTCGGATATACTGATGACAAAATGATATTAGCTCAAGATCGTCCTTTTAGGTGGGGTTGGAGGTAATGTGATATGTCTATTCATGGGCGGCGACGGCAAGGCTGAGAAATTATGGACACATCGGATGGATGAATTAATAAGATGGCGGATAAGGACGGGAAGGCTTTGAAGACGTGGCAACACTTCTTTGGAAGCTTAACTATCGATTTTCAACGAGGTGGGGAAAAAAAGAAGTAGGTGTGGTAGGAAAAGCCTTGGGAGTCTTGAGCTGATGACTTGATTTGGTAGGGGAGGATGAGATCGAGATTTTAAATTGTAACGTACAAGAACCTTTCCGTTGGAAGAAGACTGGTGATACTGATAACAAAGGGAACGAATGTTTTGAATCAATCTATAACACATGTAAAGGTAGATATTGGTAAGTCGTACCGCGAAGAATGATTGATATCTTCCCCGCATCCAAGCGAGGAGATCCATAGTGGCACAATGGGGGTGATATCACTTGGAGTAAGACAAAGTAAGTAAGCTCTCGTATCACAATCACAAAGGCAGCCATTTCAATGGCAGACATGATAAGAAATTTGGAGTCAAGATGTCAATTGATTTGACGTATCAAAGCAAGTTCGAGAACTCCTTTCCTTTCCTTTCCTTTCCTTTCCGCATGAAAACTACGTTATCAAAAAAACTCTCCATATCCCCAGATTTCCCCCACCAAGCCCAACTCAACGAAAATCATTCTGTATCCATTGCGTACCCGTCAAGTAAAAGACCGTCCGCCCGCCCAAAGATCAAGGTGTGTTGTTCGTATCGAAGAAGAGGGGTTTCGGAAAGGAAATTCGTGGTTATTGAGAGTGTTGTTAGAGATGTGAGGTGTTGAATGAAGGAACGGATTTAAGGATCAATGTTGAAATATTTATTTGGCACAAGTGCAGTTGTCTTTTGGGCATTGGCCTAGGGGGTATGGTTAGTATGAGTCTTCCTTTATCGTAAACAATCTCGAGAAGGAGAAGGAGATGGAGATGGAGATGGAGATGGAGATGGAGATGGAGATGGAGATGGAGATGGAGATGGGGAAGCTGAAGGGGAAAAGGTAAATACATACAAGAATCGCCACATCCACATGATCCAGCTTCAGGCATCTTGATGGTTAAAAGGTTGGAGTGAGCGGTAAGTTGTTTGAGTTATTTGAAGGTTGGTTGATTCGTTGACTTATTTGATCGTTTTGTGATGGTGAGTATGATTGTAAAAGGATAAACTACTTGACGGGGAAAGAAGTGGCACTCTTAAGTATCCTATCCTCAAGCACAGATAGAATCGGCGGATCGCTCGCATTCACCCCGACCCATAATATCCATTACTCAATCGTTTCCTCGATCGGTATCTGGCCAATGAGATTCATTCATCTTGCGCGGTTTGTGCGCTCGTTGCGCGGTTTGTGCGGTTTGTGCGGCGTTCATTCACTTTTATTGGTTGGGGGGATTTCTGGGTGGCTTTGGCTTTGGCTTTGCCCCATTGTTATTGGAAGATTTGGGTTGGTTGTGCATGATGATGGAG
>NGKJ01000053.1:28362-55081 GCA_002162495.1 Myriosclerotinia curreyana | reverse complement strand
ACCATAAGAGATCTATTGGAGTCTTGATCTTATCTCAACACTTCAACACCACACCTCACCGCACAAACCTCTCAATCAGATGTTCAGATGTTCGGATGTTCAGATGTGGAACAATAGTCCGATTAGACCAGTAACAAGGAGTTAATGAATCCATTATTCTCGCCCCTTATTGATACTGTATCATCAATGGATCAATCAATGGTTAACGGTCAAACACGGCAATACGACCCCGCTATCTTTGTATGAATATTTCAATATGTGAATGTGTGAATGACAAATTCACCGAATCTGAATCGGTACAGTGCGTAGGTAGATACATACAGAAATACCATTCAGAGATTTCCTCGGCGTTGAAGGAGACTCGATTCGATTCGACTCGATTCGGATTGTAAAGTTATCTACTCATTCACGTCTCATTATTCTATCGTCTCATTCTATTGACAATGACAATGACATGATCAATCCACGCGTTGAAGCCCTCCAGTACTAGAATAATAAAGCCCTCAAACTAAAATCAAATCTGTTCGAAGGGATTTGCTCTAGACTTTAGACTCTAGAGTAGATAATAGATGTAACTAGCTAGCTGAAATGGTTTGGCTAATGGCTTGGCCTGATAGTAGGTGTTTTATGTATGGTAGCTAGGTAGATAAGGCTCTTCTATCAAATCCTATTAAGGCTTCTGTTTACTGGATGCGAGTCTCCTTTGAAAAAGATTTCTGACAGAAGATTGGTTGATAGATAGATAGCACCTTTCTCCCAACGAACCTTGGATACTGACTGGTACAAGAGGTTCCTTGAGATACATCTCCAGGCGTTTGCTGAAAAATCTTCAAAAGTCAAATCTGCTTTGGGCATACTTAATAATCTGATAGTTTATGTGGCTTTATATAGCTAGGTAATTGTAGGTAGCTAAATGTGGCTCAAACATAAGGCTTGAAAGTTCAAAGCTTTGACCACCCCGTCAAAATGTATACCGTAAGTAGTTTTCAAGTAAATTTACTATATTTTCTTTGATTCCATCTGTACCTGAGGGCTTACCCTGATATAAATTATATATTTGAATAGTCTGTATTGATATTAGGATATACAGATTTTTCTTTATGATTTTATTTATTATATTTAATTGAAAATGTTGATTGGAATAAATATTGATTTGAATACGGTGGATGGTGAAGAAGAAGCTCGAGCCTTTTTCTATTAGAATGCTTAAAGCGCGACTTATTATTAAGCAAACGCGTGAAATGGAAACGCGACATTTTTCTACCTCCCTACACCGGAAATACGTTACTGCGCACACGAATATACCCGGTACAATTTAAGGTAATCAGTTTCTTTCATGAGGCTCAATTGGCTAAAAAGTGGAAACTTTTGCTGGAATCTGGAGCATTTTAACTTGATAAATGGGCGGAATCATTTATGCTCCGAATATTACCCGAGCTCCATAGCCGCAAATTTGGCGAGAGAATACGTAGTTTAGCATACCTATGTGCATTGACCCTCCTTCCTATTTCGAGCTAATGAATCCTCGACTAGGAAAGTTTAGTCGGCCGACCTACCTAGGTAACTTCTAAATGTGGGGGTTTTGAAGCTAGGTTAGGTTTTAGACTAGGTCTTTTGAACTTTATTTCAATATTATTGTACCTACTCTGTACTCCGTAGGTATTCTACTCTACCTATTTAAACCGGTATTGAACTTATAAATATAAAAATTATATAAATTATAAAAATTTAAAGCCCTACCTATACTAGAAGGAATATTGAAGCTTCAAATAATCGACTAAAGTGGAGCGGCTTTCATAAATGATAAGACTCAACTTGGTCAGATTTTTCAATTCAATCCGGTAGCTAGCCCCATCGCTCTACCTGGTCTGTACTCAGGTCCGTTAGCCTACACGTGATACCGCGTACAGATGGAGATTATGTGTCTCCGCTGACGTGTCTCACATCAATTAAAATACACTTTTTTCTTGTTGGACTCCTCACCGCACCGCGTTCTTTTACCAAATTGAATCACGCGAAGCAGGGTTGAAGATTTTTTAACTTTATTTAATACTACTACAGAAGATCAGTTGGCTAAAAGGGGAAATTATTTACTGCAATATTGGTTGTTTTGATCAATTGAGCGAATTAGAATAACTCCGAACCTTAACCTTAGGTATATTGAATTGCTGATGCTACCATGCAGGTTTCAAGACTTGATATCAATCTCCAGCTGGTAAGAGCCGCAAGATCAGCTACAATTATCCAATTATATGTATCATTTATTGGATACAGATAACTACTACGTCCCCCTTCTTAATGAAATATAAATGAATCCAACCACCCATTATTGTTCATATAGGTTCCTTCTATTTACCTATTGTTTACATCCTTCAATTCAATCATATCTATATCTATATCTACATCTATCTATATAATCTATCCATATTCATCTTCACTGTTTCCATCCTTCACCTCTACCTTCACCTCTACCTCCATCCACACACTCTCTACCTCTATCATCAACTTCTACCTTCACCTCTACCTTCACCTCTACCTCCATCCACACACTCTCTACCTTCACTTCTATCGTCACTTCTATCATCACCTCTACCTTCTATCATCACCTCTACCTTCACTTCTTCCATCACATCGACACATCGACAACACATCGGCACATCGACACATCGACAACACATCGGCACATCGACAACACATCGACACATCGACATCGTTCATTGTTCATCGCAGTAATATCCATATCATCCTCGCGCAATATTTCCGCTAACGTCTTATATAGATCGCACAAAAGTCGGTGGTTACGGTTCCTTGGGTATTTACTGTTTGGGGACCCCCTACACGGCTTACCGAGTCAGTGGTTACGGTTCCTCAGTATCTATCGATTGTAACAGTTCCTCGGTATATACTGCTTGGGAACACCCTACACAGCTTGCCGTGTCAGTAGTTACGGTTTCTCAGTATTTGCCGTCGGTTACAGTTTCTTTGGTATATACTGCTTGGGGACCCCCTACGCGGTCTACCGTGTCAGTGGTTACGGTTCCTCAGTATTTGCCAACAGTTGCGGTTCTTCGGTATATACTGCTTGGGAACACTCTAATACGGTTTACTGGGTCAGTGGTTACGGTTTCTCAGTATTTACCGGTTACGGTTCTTCGGTATTTATTGCTTGGGGACCCCCTACGCGGTTCGCCGGGTCAGTGGTTACGGTTCCTCAGTATCTGCCCCTTGGAGACGCCCTAACACTTCGGTACCAAAGAGTCAAGGCTGCTCATTAGCCTGGGTGGGTGGGTTACACACTTAGTGTGGGGTCATTTTTAATGCAATTCTCCTTTGTCACGTTCATAGCTAATCACAATTACAGTGCACAACATGGCGGTTCCGATCGAAACACTTGGCCTGGAGAATCTTCTTACAGAGAGGGTATATATAAAGTGGGCTGATGAGGACAGCTCTTGGACACTAGGTTCTTGCATGCCTAACAACAAAAAAAATGTCGACATTATAATGAAAGTGGTCTGCGATTCTGAATCCAAACGACAGATTCATATACAGTTCTCACTCAAGGTGGCTATTAAGATTTCTGGCAAGCGTTACCACATGTATATGTTATTGGCTGTTCCGCCAGATGTTGACTTCGAAAATGCTTCGGAGGCTCTTCCGATACAGGAGCTAAATGATCTGTCACACCTTGATGCATCCACTCTTCACGAAGCCGGTATAAGCAACTTGGAGCATGTTATTGTTCTCAAATTCGATCTTCGATTTATGGGATTTGTTGTTCAAAAAGAGAGGGAATCTCCAATCATCTGTCCTTTCAACGAAACCTCCGGCAAATTGATCCGTTCGATCAGGTCTTTATCTCTCATGAAGAAATTCAAGGTATATATTAGACCTAGTGATTATGCGCGGCAACATTTGAAAGAGATTCGCGAGCGCTTGCGTGATACAAGTCCAGAGATCTGCGAATCTGACATGAGGAAGATATACTCCCAGGAAGGCATTATCCCAGTGAATTGGGCGCATCTTAAAAATAGGGAATCTCGGGATCAGCCACCATCCACCGCAAGCGATACACAAATGCCGACGGAAGTGCAGGTGCCCCGTCCACCCAACATAGACCCACCATCCACCGCAAGCGATACACAAATGCCGACGGAAGTGCAGGTTCCCCGTTCACCCAACATAGATGAAGCTATTGCTCCATTAGTACCGAGTACTGCGCCGATGTGCCACGGCATATTCTCGCCTGACTACGAAGAATTGTCAGATGTCGTAGAAGACTCGCAACTTCCCGATTACAAGAATTCAGGACATGCTGAAAAACATCTTGAGGTGGAGGTGAACTCGGATGAGGAATACCTCGCCGAGTCCAATGCTAGACAACTGGATCGCGAATACCAACTCCAGTCGATCGCTCGAGAACTGGATGAAGAATACCTCGCCGATATTCGAGAATTAAGCCAACAACTCAGACACGACGCTACCTCGGATGCTCTTGGGTCAGAATTTAGAGAGTGGTTGGATGCAGCGGCGAGAATAAATCCAAATGTTCTAGGGCATAGGGGACTGGCTTCAAAGTTACTAACTCTTGGTGAAAGTGTGCGCGAGGCCGATGTTGCAAAGTTCGACGCTACTAGACCCTGGTGCTCTGCACTGTTGTTCTATGATCCGACAGATTCAAGCAGCACCCCCGAGTTACGAGACCCGACGCGTCGATTGTATATCTCAGAGATAGCCGGGCTCATCAAGTCAATCAACACATTTCAACGTGGTGTTGAGATGACATTTCTGATGGACGATTTTCTGCGACTAGGTAGTGCTGCTCGCGCCGGTAATAAGGAGCAGTATACGCGTTACAAAGTTGACATTCAAGTTCGGATATTGGTCGACAAGAAGAGCAGCAAGGACTTGTCCAGGAAAAGGAATCTCTCGGAACTTGGCCGCAATGTGTATAAGAAACCAACCAGAAGACCGGCGTGAACATCAAATTGAATATCTTATCTATCTTCTAAACCGCTATTACATGTGTTTTCATTTTGTCCCCGTGAAGTTAAACTTCTGCCAATATCATTCGCTGCCATAGCTGCATTCATTTTCGTTCTTGTTACCCCAACACATGCATCTTTTAGCCTCACATCATACAACTAAGCTAACACTCAATCATCATACACTTGGTGATTATCACACTCTCGCGAAGGCCTGGCTGGGTACTTCGTACATCCCGCATAATTCGCGTCCGTCGAAGAACTCGATGACTGACTGACTGACTGGCATTGGTTTGGTTCGTCGTGTGTTTCGCATAGTTACTTACTTACTTATATACAATGAATGAATGAATGACAGGTGTGAATGACAGGTGTGAATTTTTTTGTGCCAGGCAACTAATCTAACTAACCTATGTAACTAACTTGACGATGTCGTAGTAATGATACCGTAGTAATGATATCGTCGTAACAAGGATAGTAACAAGGAGATTTATGAATGGTACTTTCTTGGAAACTTTCTTGGAAACATACCTACCTACTACCTCTATACTATGGTGAAGAGATCTATGGTGAAGAGATCTATGGTGAAGAGATCTTTGGATGATAATATATATAAGGTATGAAAGATGGTGGGATATGGGATATGGGATATGGGACTAGCGCCAATATCGCAGGTAGGTAAGTGAGGAAGGAAGGAAGAAAGGAAAGAAGGAAGACTCGCGCGGTAGGTAGGTGGTAGGTGGTAGGTAGTGAAGTTACCATAACTATATTTGTTTTTGGGGGGCGGGGTGGGTGGAAGGGGGAAGGGATATACATACATAGGTACATACATATATGCACACGATACCGTCTATCTATCTAGGTATAGCAGCTGTCAAATGATTCGAAATCCCAGAGCCGGAGGTAACGGTTCAAGATAAGTAAGTAGGTATTAGTCAATTGAAGCAAACCATGGACGCTTTTTTTTAAAAAAAAAAGTTGATGAGATATCGGCACCCTCTTTCTCGTTGGATGATAGCTAATCTTGATACTGCTTTTCGATGTTATTTACGTCATGTTCTTCAATTCAGGGTGTTAACCTAGGTACCTACCTGTATTATTTAGTATGCTAGCTTAAGACCGGTAATGTTCACAACACAAAAATCACTCAAATATATCATTTTCAAAATCAACCACTTTTGCATTCCAATTCATAGAATAAGCGGAGTGAATAAAATTCATCTAATACTACTACAATCTCGTCATGATCGTCGTTAAAATGTGGATATCGTTTTTGCTTGAAAGGAAAAAAAAAAGCCGTAGCTGTAGGTATGCGCATTATGCATCATTAATCATCATTAGAATGAATCGAGAAACCATTGCAGAAGAGGAAAGGAAAAGAAAAGAAAAGAAAAATACAAAAACACATAATCCAACTGTCCATCATCATCACCATAAACCCAAAGGATATCAAATGTTTCATCCCCTCTCTATCCATCCCATCCATCCCATCCATTATCCTCCCTACCTTCCAATGCATTTCTGCATCCACCATTCCATTATTTTCATGGCTTTCAAATAACATTAGTATCAGGCATACTGCTCTGCATACTAGCCGGAGTTCTACTCCTATCACTCCTCCTATCCGTATCTGCTCCACTCGCCGGACTATAAACCCTCCCCACGGGTCCCTTTCCAATCCTCGGTTTCGCAACCAAAACCTGAGCAGGACAAACCACAATTTCCTCATCGCCTTGTCCTAAATCGTCACCCTTCTTCACCACAAGTGGGAAAAGCACAACTCTTACAACTGCTTTTTGTGCCTCAAGTTCTTCATTAGAGATGGTATCTCCGCTGCGTTCATTCATGAGTGCGGCATTGAAAGATACTTCACTGGCTAGGTCGCCGTTGGCATCGTATTCGGGTTGAAGTGGTGGCAACATCATGTATTCTGCGCGTTGGGTGCGCATTTCGACTGAGAGATCGACAGCAGCTTTAATGACGCGCTTGAGTTGTTCCTCGATTTGACCTTCAAGGTGACTAGGTGGAGGTAAGATCTCTGTTAATGTTTCCAAGACCGCATGTACCACAGCTAAAGTATCTTGTTCTTTTTGTCTGGCAAAAGATTCCCGTTTGGATAACAAGGTCAAAGTAGTCGCACGCCATTGGTGAACAGCTGATGATGGTCCCACTTCAGACAGCACCTTCTCCAAAGATTTGAGCTTTTGTCTTTGCTCTCGATCCATGCCAAATAAATAGCGAGTGAATATAAATTCCCACACCATTGTCATTGTCATTGACATAAAGACATCTCTCCTCCTTACTCTATCTGCGAGATAGCTATCCACATCTGAGCCATCCAGGATGGCATTATCAAGTCGATCAATAGTCTTATCGTTGTTGATCTCGCTCGTGAGCCTACAAGCTCTCATATCAGAGAACTTCGAAAATCTAAGTACCCACTGCTGCACATGTTGGCAGAGTTGTTGACAGGCATTATCGAAATAGTCCTCATCGCGTATGATCAAGAATTGAGCGTCGCCAGCTTTGGCTGCTAGAATCTCTCTCTGCATTGCCCGGATTTGTTCCTTAGCAGCATCCAATTGTGATCGCAGTGATGCGATTTCCTGGTCTCTTTCTTGTATAGCATTGTGTATGACGCCGTCCACTTCACTTTGTAGATTGTGATGAGCCTCGCGGGCTTGCTGGAGTTCCCGTGAAGTCTGCGCATGTTGTGATTCGAGTGTGTTGTATCGTGCATTATGTTGTTGACCCAGTGTAACAGCCGCGCTCGAAAGACCCGTATTTACTTCCGTCAATCGTTGAACCTCATCCTGCATCGATGACAGTGTTCGTTTAAGTAAATCGATTTGTGCATCCCTTTCCACCAAGGCCGCAGGTGCGCCTTGGCTCGATCGCAGCATATGTTCGGCATGAGCTTTCGATTCGGCGAGCGCGCGATTTTCCGCAGTCAATTGATCAAGTTTGGATTCGAGTTCCAAGACTTGCATACTCTGTCGTCGTCGCATACTGTGGGGTCGAGTAGGGGATCGTGGTGAGCCGATGCGGCCTTCACCGTAGCCATCCTACATTAATTTTATTAGCGGTGAAAATTTTTCATCTACAGATTTGTTCCAACTTACATAGACGTCGGCCATTTCTTGCGCCCTGGCCCGGCCCTCATTTGCAGTTGGGTTTGCAGAATTTGTTGAAGATATCGATGTAGCGGTATCGACAGAGGCTGGACCGTTACTTTGTTGACGGAGCGATTTTAGATCCCCGCTAATTTTTCGGGCGGTACGACGGAGTGGCGGTGTAAACGAACGATTGGTACTAGCACCATCCGGGAACTGTGGCGCATCTAACGGAACCGGCGTTCGTAATCTAGTAACACTGATATTCGAAGCCGATCTTTGACTTTTATGACTTTGAGCACTTAAAGGTCGACTTTCTTGACTTGATCTTCTTGCTGCTGCAAATCCTAATCCTGCTGCCGCAAGAGCTGCGCCTCCAAATAATGATGGAGAACTCTCAGAAACACTTCGCTGTTCGGTTTTAGGGGTTTTTGCCTTTTTACCAGGTTCAAGGTCACCATATTTGTTTTCCTTTGGTTTGCGGTACTGAAGGTCTTGCACCTCTGAACGTTGGACACGATGCCTTGTACGTTCTCTCTCCGGGGTCACAGGTCTGTTGATTGATTCTTCTCGTTGAGGCTCAGATAACCTTTCCTTGGATTTCGTTTGAAATGCCTTGAGCCGTTGGGATCGCACAAAGTCTACATGGTTTGCTTCTGCTAGCTCTCCACGACTTAAAGAAGTTTTGCGGGTGAGTTTACGCTTTTCTTCCTGAGGTGAGCGCGTTTCATGAACTGCCTGTGTCCTATGTAGATCTGTATGCTTTTCTGATCTTTGTTTTTGAGATGGCAGATCATCAATTCCATGGTCGTGACGTATTAAGTTCTCCACAACCTTTGGCCGTTGCAGTTGCTCAAGATCAACAGTGCCGGCATCTTCATCCACGGGAGGCCACGCCATGCTTTCAAGGGCTTCATCCGTTGAAGATACTGGAGCCCTGACGCGCATAGATGGCGAATTGTCTCTTAAATGAATGCCACTGTCACGAATATTTTCATGCTTAGCGGTGAAGTTTTCTTGTAGAAGATTTGGCGAATCGCTGATAAAAGCACTATCTCTGTTGTCTACGTTGAGAGCATGTTCTTCATCTGATTCTTCTTGCAACATTGTCAATCCAGGGGTTCCAGGACGAGATGGCGGACGAGATCTAGATCTAGCTCGTTTAGCTCGTTCGGCTGTCGGAGAGGAAACCGGTGAAGGACTGATGCTTCTAGCTCGGGGCCCAACGATAATACTTCGTAAGGCTTCTTGAATTGGCGCAGGTAGAAGATCTTGAGCATCGTCAGCTTCAGCATGCTTCTTCCGTTTTTTCTTCTCAATCTCTCTCCTAGAAGGTCTAGAAATATAGTCGTCTGGTAGATCTCCTCGTGGTTCTCTTGCGGGAGGTGATCTTTTCGGACTTGGAGAGCTGCTCGAGGCATAGTGTTTGGCAGCTGACTCTGTTTCAATTTCTAGATGCTTGTCGACAAAATTGCGAGAAGGCGTGGGTTTCCTAGTTTCACGGGTTTCCACTATTGTAGGCTTGGCAGGTATTTGTATCATTGGTTCCTGTATGGTCTCCACTTTCTTCGGTTCTTGCGCAATGGTATTTTCCACCATTTGTCTCGGGGCAGTTTCAATCTGTTCTGGCTCTTGAACAAATCTTGCATTGTCGAGAACGGGACTGAGAGGTCTAGGTGGTGCGGCCTCTCGAGCTTCCGCTTTTGCAGATTTTCTGGCAATTGCATTCTTAAGCTCCTCGACAACTTTTGCATGATCGAGGGCGAGGCTGCGAGGTGTGGGCATAGGCGTTCTAATCTCTCGGAGTTCTGTTGCTGCAGGTTTGCCAGGCATTTCATTCATTAGTTCCTGAGTATTTTCCACATTTTCTGGTTCTTGCACAATTATATGTTCATCCCGAAATCCATCACTATCATGCCCATCCTTCTTGGCTTCTCCAATCTTATTCTTTGTCTCTTCAAAAACCTTGGGATCCTTGTCTTTCCATAGAACCGAATCATCAAATAGGTCGTCACTTGGCGCTCTCTTGTCGAAGCTTTGGCTCTTGCCTTCTTCCTCCGAATACTTCTCCGCTGGCAGACTTTCCTCTTCCTTGACAGATTCTTCTGATTCCTTGCTCTTACTAGCCAAAAAAGCGGCACTAGCAATCGCTGCAGCTGTAGCTACCACAGAAGGCATTTCTTTGAGCTCCTTCATTGGCTCGTTCTTTGGCAGATCTTTTTCTACTGGTGGTCGAAAACTATCGAGATTGGCCGGTTCCCTTTTCGTATTCTTCTTGGCTTTCTTTGCTGGTGGTCTAGAATATTCGTTCATTTGGGGTTCCTCGACCGTACTGGCAATATGAGAATAGAATTCATCTCTTCCAATGTCTTGAATAATTGGCACATCCCTGATAACTTCTGCTTCGGGAACTTCGCCTGCCCAAAATGTTCTTCGATCATCTTTGGGAGTATCGAGGTTTATTGTTGCTTGACGTTTTCTCTTATCTTTCTTTGAGCCCATTAGTGATAAATCACCGGATAAGTTGTCGGTCTCATTGATGATCGCCTTAGATGAAGGGGACGAGGTGGTGGCTAAATTTGTCTTTGGTTTCGTGATAGATTCGGACGCTTGAATGGTATTTCTTAATGGAATAGGAGAGGTAAAGAGTCGCTCGCTGGGATTAGAATCTTGGCTTTGGGATACCGCGGCGGTATTAGGTACGACGGGGGTCTGTGGCTCTGGGTCGAGGTCTCTACTTGAAATTTCCTTTCCTTTCTTATCGTGTGACATACCGAAAAGATCATCTCCGCGAACGATTGTTTCAACCTGTGGAACCTGGAAAGATGTATGAGTATCAGGCACGTCGTTGTCAACAGTTAGAGGTAGCTCTTCAGGCTTTCCAGAATTTGATTGGATATCCTCGGGAAGCTCAGTAGCAACATTGGGAACCTCGGGCTCCAATGGGTTGGACAAGGTAGATTTACGTTTCTTTCTGTCCTTTTTCGGTTTCTTGATAGAAACCGAATCCCATTCGTCCTCGGTTTGTTGTTGAACTTCCTTTGGCGTCTCTCCAGTTGGCATGACCTTTAATTCATCAAGTGTTATCTCTGCGGGTACTGGTTCTACAACATCCGGTACTCCTAATAGGGTGTCTTTGGGGGTAAACTTTACCGGTGAAGAAAATCCAAACTCACGATCTTTTGTATCCTTGGAATTCTTGATTAAAACCCCAGTGACATCATTCTCTGCTGGTCTGTGCTCTTCTTGTGGGTGCTCCTCTATCAGCATCTTTTCTGGTAAATAAACTTTCGGTTGCTCCTCGATTGGCATTGCTTTGTACTCATCGAGTGTAATCTGTTTTGAATCACCCCCTATTTGCCGCTGTACAGGCTCAGGAAATGGATTTGTCTCGAGTTCTTCCTCGCGAAGCGACTCAATAACCTCCGGGACAGAATGCACCGTGGGCTCTTGAGTAATCTCTCTAAAATCGGGCTCCACTGTATCAATTGGTTCTTGTGAAACGTGAGAATTTTGATCCGTGGCAATCTCTTCCATAGGCAGAGATTCCATGGCGTCTAAAAACGACTCTTCACCAGTCTCTTCGGCAACATATTGCCCATCTTCCTTCACATCATCTTCCACTAACAAAAGCTCTGTGATATTAAGTGGCGCCTTATCAAATTGATCGGTTTGAAGCACAACATCAGACAAATCTTTTGTTGGTGCAGAGAGACCATCACCCTTTTCGTTCCCTTTCAATTCCTCGGCAGGCCAAGCCCATTCATCTTCTTGTGCTGTCCCATTCTCAATAGGAAGATTTTCAGTTGAAGGTTCGGGCCTGAGTACGGGATCAAAGTTCTTGTCATGGGCGATTGGTTCTGAGTTTTGTGTAGATTCAACAAGGTTTGATGTGATTGGCTCGCGACTTGGAATTGGCTTAAAAGGTTGAGAAATTATTGGTAGCGAGCTTGACGTAGGCACTGCTTCAATCATCTCCGACTCAGTAGTGTGCCGTGGAAAGTCCGCTCTTCTCTCGGCAGCCCTCTGCTCAAGTGGCAATTCTTGTGAAACATTTGGCTCATGGTCAGGTAATGTAAGGTTGAACGAGCGGTCTGTTGAACCGACTACAGGCTCCTGTTGAAAGGGGATTTCTTGCTCAAACTCTTTTGGTTCAATCGGTGATTCTGGCAAGGCTATTTCTCCTGGCTCAACGGTTTTTTCTCCAAGAGGCAATTCTAGAGGAAATACCGGCTCGATTGTGCGCTCTTGAGAAAACATCTGCTCTTCAACAATTTGTGACTTGGAAACAGGCTCCTGTTGAAAGGGCATTTCTCGTTCAGACACTTCCTGCTCAACTGGTGATTCTGGCAAGACAATTTGGGCCGGTTCATCATCCTTCTGTTCAAGGGGTAAGTCTCGTGGAACAGCTAATTTGAGATCTGAGTCTTGGGAATCGATTGCGGGCTCTTGAGAAACAGGGACATCTTCAATGATATTTGACTCAACTGCAGGCTCCTGTTGGAAGAGCACCTCTGGGTCCGGTAAATTTGACTCAATTGGCGATTCTGGCAGGGCAATTTGTTCTGGCTCAGGAATGTTGACACCAATGGCTGGCTTTTGAATCACCGATTCTTTTTCTCTGGTTATTGGCTCAATCATCGAATCTTGTGCAAGACCAACTGCGGGATCGGAGACTTTTGATGCGGAAGTGTTTTCTTGTTGGAAAGTTGGCTCTGCCTCGTTGATTCTTAACTCGATTGTTGATTCTTGCGGTACAAAAGCCTCCTCTTTCGTGATTTCGGGCTCGCCAGCTGGCTCTTGTGGAGAAATTGCCTGCTCCTTGGGAGTTATTGACTGAATCATTGATTCCTGAGGCACGAGAGCTTCTTCCTTTGCATTATCTGGCTCGATAATTGGCTCCTGGGAGGTAATGGTTTCTTCTTCCTCCGGCTTTGGCTCAAAAACAGGGTCTTGGGGTGCAATTGGCTCTGGTGCGATATCTCTAGGGATCTCTTCGGATACCATATCGCTATGGAATTCCTCTGCTGGAGGCTGAAGGATTGGCTGAGCAGACTCGATCATTGCTGATGGATTTGGCACATGTGATTCCAAAAGTTCGCTGTTTCGAGGCTGGGAATACTCGGTGGGGTTTTCGACAGTGTCTTCCGGAAGTAGGATCGATGCAGCATGCTCAGAGTGATCTAAGTTCTCGTGACTTTTAGGCTCTTCGATCTCTGGATTGACGATAATTTCCTCGGGAATTGGGATTGATGTACTCTGCTCAGAAGATGGCTCTGTAACTTCGGCGTTCACAGGCTCGTCAAGGTTCACGGACTCATCAATGAGGTCCTCCGGAAGTGGAAATGAAGCAGGCTCCAAGACTTGGCGATCTTCTGGCTCAATATTCTCGACCTCTTTTTCGATTGGCTGTTCCAAGATTGGCCCCTCGGCAAGAAGAGTTGGTTGTTCAGGCTCCTGGGTGACTTGGGTTGACGCCTCAAGCTCCGTTTGGGACTTGTCTTTGTTCTTCTTGTTTTTCTTGCTCTTCTTGGACTTCTTGGTACCAGATAGAGTTGACTCGTCTCGGGCTTCCGTATCTTTGACAATAGGGATTTCGATTGACACTGGCTCGACCGTCTCAATATTGCCTGCAGGCTCTGTAGGTAAGAAAGTTTCTTCAAGAGTATGGCTTGGCTCAAAGATTTCCGCATTTTTTGCCTCCTCCCGTGGGGTAGCTTGTTCGGGCAAAAAGTTGTCGATATCCTTGTTGCTTTCATCAATAGATGGTTCTCGTGGTAAGAAAGGCTCTTCAACACTATGACTTGGTTCAAAATTATCAACCTTTCTTGAGTTCTCCTCTGGGGTAGCATCTCTTTGTAAAGAAAGGCTGTCAACAGTGTTTGGATTGATAACTTCAACATTCTTGTCATTTTCAGAATGTGGCTCTTGTGGTGAAAAAGGCTCTTGAACACTTGCACTTGGTTCTATATACTCAACAGATGCCATAATATCATCAGGAATTGTTCCATTTGGCAAGGAAGGCTCATTAACCATGCCTGGCTCAGCAACCTCGAAATTATTTGGGTTTTCATTGGAAATAGGTCCATTTGGTAAAGGGCCGCTGAGAATCGCACTTGGCTCGGGAACTTGCTCAAATGATGCTTGTGGCGCAGGACTCTCCTCCTGAGTAATAACGTGAGAATTTTCGGAAGGCTCATTGAATCGATCAACAATTGGTTCAGAAATATGCTTAAATGGTGCTTCAAGAGCGAAACCTTGATCCTGAGTAATCTCACGGGGAATCTCAGATTTCTCGGTCGATTTCTCAACGATTGACTCATGAATATGCTCAGGGAGCACTTGTGAAGTAGGACCATCTTCCTGCATGAGTTCACGAGCAATTTCCTCAGGCTCGCTAGATTTCTCAGTAATAGGTTCCGGAATTTGCTCGGACATTGACTGTGGCGCAGAGAAATCTTCCTGGGTAAGCTCATCTTTCTCCGATTTCTTGGTCGAGACCTCAAGTACAGGTTCCGCATCATTTTTGTCCTCAATCGGAGCGTCAAGAGTGGGCTCAGAAGCAAGTTCGCGGGACTGGTCGATGGATGCTGATTCCACTGTCAGGGATGGGGTTTCTGGTTCCTTGATCGCAGATTCTCTGGCTCTGAATGCCCTGGATGCTTCCTCGGAGATGAAAGATTGTAAGCTGTGGCGTTTCTGGCCCTTTGATCTTTTAGACGACGTATTGCTAAGTACCTCCTCGATCGGTTTTGCGACTGTTGGATCCACGATTTGTTGAGCGATGTCTTCCTTGGACTCGATGGGCAAAGATTCTTCTTCAATAATTGTACTTTGAACTGACTCAGGATCTGCGCTTGCGATATTTTTGCCCTTCTTCGACTTTTTCATCGATTTTCTGTCTGGCAAAGCCGGTTCCTCGAGTTCTTCTGTGTGTGTCGGTGCCGCGATAGGTTCGGCCTCTATTAACTTTGGCATAGAAGACTCCGATACGGCGCGTAATGTTGGCATGGAAGAATCAGATGCAGCGCGTGCTGTAGATGGTCTTGAAGGTAGGCCTTGCTCAGCTGCAGCCATAGCAGCCTTGTCCTTCTTTTTGCCCCATCCCAAAGCTTGAACCATTTCCAAAACACCTTTCTTTCTCCCTGTCAGAGGACCCATGAGACCAGTTGGTCCTGCTGTCATTGGTGTAGATGGCGCGTCGTTAGGAGTTAACTCTTTCGCGGGAACAGTGATGATTTGTTCAACAGGAGCAGAATTTGGCCGTTCAACCGGGGTCTCGATATTTAACAACTCACTAGCAGGTGTGATGTCCTTCGACATAATGTCATCTTCAATTGAGTCTTGCGCTTGTTTGCCTCGCTTATCTTTGTCTTTCATAGACACCTTTGGAGGTGTTGAGAACTCGATTTCACGGTCTACATTAGAGGGTGCCAGGGGTATTTCAGGAGCCTCTTGCTGAATGTCAGCAGACTGGGCTTCCTCAAGCTTTCCATCTTGTGAAACTTCCTCAACAGGAGTTGGCTCAATCGCATTATCTTGCTTCTTGTCAGGCGTTGCAAACTCGGCTTCAGGACCGATGACGGAAGGGTGTTTGAAAATTTGTGAATGTTCAGGCTCAAGACGTTCAGAAGCATCCTCAAGTTTTATTTCCTCCAAAATCTCAGGCATCACAGCTTCTTCAGAAGGATTAGATGCAAGTAAACTGTCACTTTTCTTTTCCTCCTTGGACTTCTCGCTTGACGTCAATGACTCGGGCTCTGGGTTTGGAATTATCGGGTCAATGGGTGCTTTCTCGACCATTTCTAGCTCTGGAATGATTGGATCGACGGGTATTTGTTGAAGCGTCTCTGGTTCCTGGGTGAATGTCGGTGTCTTTTCAAGGGGAGTCGATTTGGTGATGAGATTATCGATAGGCGCACTATCATCAAGTGCCTGGTGTTTCTCGTCGATTTGCGCGATCTCCTCGGGTCCCTCGGTCAAATTCTTGTCTACCGTGTCTTCAATGATCTCTGGCTGAAAGGCAGGTACGTCTGCTTGCTCGTTCAAATCGTTAGTAGTGTTGTCCAAGGCGGGGATGTCAGAAAGAGTTTCGTCATCTTGGATTTGATCGGCACGCTTCTCATTTTTCCTGCTATCATCAGTACCAGATTCGAATTCGTCCTTCATTTGTTCAGCAAGTGGCACCTGATCCTCTCTATCTCTGGCATCAAGCCCGCCAAGAGCGTCGGTCTCCGTGAGGATTAGCTTCTCCTCGTTTTGGGGCTCATTTGCGGGAATCTGCTCTGGCTTGTCAGAAAGTCGACCTTGTTCCTCTTGCGATGTTTGGGAAGCACTTTGGTGTTTCTTGTCCTCTTTAGTCTTCTCTCCGAATTCCGCATCTAATTGGCGAGCGAGAGATAGTTGATCTTCTTGAGAGCCGGATGAAAGTCCATCGGGGTTTGTAACGCCCTCGCCAAGGTCCTTGGAAGTATCCTTAGTCACGACGTCTTGTGGTTGAGATAGACCGTTTGAGATTTCCTCCTGCAATTGTTTTTCAAGGCCAAGTTGATCATTTTCACTTCCAGTAGTAAGGCCATTAGGCACACTTTTGTTTTGAGCACTGTCATTACCTTTGAGTTGTTCAGCGCCAAGCACGGCAGCTCCAGCCACGACAGCTGGGAGTATAGTTTCTACATTTGGAAAGTAGTCCTTGCCATTCGATTCGGATGCTTCTCGTGCACCGGTGGTCCATGGCGTAGCGAGAGTCATTGGTGTTGGTTTTTCTGATACACTTTGTGGTATAGGGCTAGCGATAGGTGGCTCCACGGATTCCTCTATGCCTGCAGCCTCACCCTTTCTACTCTTCTTTTTGCTTTTCTTGGAGGAAGGAGAGGTAATACTTTCAGTAAAATCATCCAGATTCGGCGTCTCTTCCAAAATGGGAGTCTCTACGAGATCTTTCTCTTGCACTTCAGGAAGTTGCTCCCGATCTTGAGCAGCGTCAACCGATTCCAATCTTGCACTCATATCTTCTTCCTTCTTTGCCTTTTTCTTGTCTTTCTTTCCATCTCTCTTAGACTTTGGCGTCGAGAATCCCTCAATTGGCTCGACATTGGCAGGTGTAGTAGGCTCTTGAGACGATTCCGAAGGAGTATCTTTCGTCACATGCTGAGAAACCACAGGCTCGCTGGGAGTAGGCCCGTTGGGAGTAGGTTCAATCACAGCTTGTTCCGACTCCAGATTAATGGGAATTGATTTCGCTTTTCTGGCCTTTTTTCTGTCTTTCTTCGACTGAGGGCTAGCAAATTCATCATCTGTTGGCGTGATATCACCAGGTGCCTCAAAGACTGTGGAATCGTTGAAGGTTTGTGGCTCGGGGTTGACGAAAGGAGAGGATGGACCTTGAATTTCATGAGGAAGCTCTAACGATTCTTCGAGTGATCGTTCACGAATGGGCATCTGAATGGGTGTCTCAACCGTAGGTTCAACCACTGGTTCGGGAGTAAGTTCTTGCGCATTTGCCTTCTCGCCGTCTTTCTTCTCGTCCTTCTTTGAATTTGAAACAGAAAATTCCTCGACTGGGTCAATCTCGGCTGAAGGCAAGGGTTCTTCCACAATTTGGTGATTAGATTCCGGCACTTGCTGTTGCTCAACTGATGTGCTAACTGAGGAGAGTCCATCCATGGACTTGACAAGATCTACGTTGTCCACAGGTTTCGTTTCAGTTTCCGGCTCAAAAGACGAAGCATTTTTGTCAGTGCTCTTATCCTTTTCGAATTCCGGAGTAGAGACATCTTCAACCGGTTCAACCTCAACGGGAGAAGCCCTCCCCACAATATCTCGGCTCGGTTCGGTCACGGTATGTTGTTCACTTGAAACATCGTCGGATTTTGGTTCCTGTGTATCCTCTTGGCTAGGGGTTTCAGTTTGGAGCTTGAATTCCGATTCCGGCTCCCAAGATGTAGCCTTGCCGTTCTTACCCTTCTTATTCCGAGACTTTGGCGTAGAGACTTCATCTACAGGCTCGATATGCTCGGCCAGAATTGGAGTGGACATTGGTTCGAAGTCCTGTATGGGCTCCGGAGTATTCTCGGCTTCGTCATTGATATCATTTGATGCGAACGTCAAGCCTTTGCTCTCCTCGGTTTTCTTGAATTTGGACAAAGGAAATGCTTCAGTCGGTTCGACCTCCTCCTCAATACTCATGGCTTGTTTCTCTGAAGCACCACTCAAGGTTTGCAAAGTTTTCTCTCGTTCGGCGGCTATGTCATGTGACTCAGATGAGTACTCTAGACCGTGGTTTCCGCTCTTATCCTGGAACTCTTGAGATGATCGAGTTTCCTGTTCATTGCTTGTATCATGAGATGCAATGGCTGCGGCTCCAGTGGCTTTAGCTACTAATTCCGATGAAGGTTGTTCATGAGAGTGGACATCAGAAGACAAATTTGTTTTTTCTTCTAATGAGGGGAAAGAATCTTGAAGAAACTCCACAGATGGCGCTAAACCCCTCTTAAAGGTAAACGCAGTCGGTGTGGATTCTCCGGAGGCATGATCATCAGAGGGGAGGTTGGTTGAAAGTGGGTCCAAAGAAGGGCGGTGAAGATCCAATTTTTCCAAAAAGCCCGATTCGGGTAGATCCGCCACGTCAAGCTCTGAATTGGTGCGGGATGGCGGCAAATGTGGGAGCGGCTCAATTAGCTCTTCTGGTACGAACGACCCACGTCTGTTAGTTTCTAATAGATACAGGGGTTTGAATTCCTTGGTATTATCCCACGACATAGGTCGTGATCTAGATCTTGTAACTATGGCTGATTCTGCAATTGGAGAAGGTTGGAAAGCCGGAAAAGGCGTATTACCAGTTGATCTCGTTATAATAGGTGAGACTGGATTTGATCGGTTTCCCATGACGAATTTTAATGGCACGGCACTTTGGCTTGGAGATTTTACCGGAGTTTCCTGCAAACTCTTACGATTTCGTGGAGTCTTCTCTCTTGGTGTACCTACCGTACGTTTTTCAGATTCCGGTGTCGCGGGTCGACTTTCAGGAAGTTTGGGCAGATCATCAATTGGTTCAAAGTTAGGTGAAACTGGACCACTTGGCGGTAATGGTAAAAAATCTCCATATTGAGGGTCAATTGAGGGTCTGATTTGTCGTTCGATAATCTCTGGATCAAATATCTCTTCCTCTTCTTCCCGTTTTTCCCGCTCCTCCCTCTCCCCCGTAGTTCCCTCGCTACCATTATGATTAGCGGCATTATGCTGTTGGTGCTGAGCAGACATTGCAATTGCACCAGCAGCAAGGCCGGCACCCGCGCCAAGGATGCCGGCATTATCTAAAAAAGAATCCTTCTTTGCATCTGAGCTTTTACTCCCCTTCCCATCTCCATAATTCCTAGAATCTTGTGCACCATCCTCATTGCGTGATTTTTGGCCATTGGTTTCACTCGACGCCATTTGGGACGTATTACCGATAGGTTGACTTCCAGTTAATCCGTCTGATGTTGAACTCCGTTTTTTCTTTTTCTTCTTGGTCTCATCGATATCATCTCGAGTTCCTTTCGATAGTTGCTCTTTCGCTGCATCCGCTTTAGTACCGCTGAAGAAACCAAACAAGCCACTCTTCTTGGGCGTTTCCTTTGCCTTCTTCTTTGAATCTTCATTTACATCGCGAGTAGGTTCCGAAGCAATTGATCTTGCATTGTCATTTTCATCGTTGGTGCTGCTGCGGATTTTTCGATTCTTCCCCGGCGGATCTTCTTCGTCCGGTTTTGAGCTGCTGTCAGCAGATAGTATCGAACGAGATGAAGCCCATAATGGATCATCGCCATCGCGACGTGATGATCTTTCTGGCTCTCTTGACAATTCGAGATCTTCACGACTATTTTCAGAAGCTGGCAATGGGATTTGTGAAGGATCTGGAGAATCATGACGTCCACCGCTGCTTTGTAATCTCTCCTTGGACTTTCTTTTCGATGATCTGCCAGATTCAGAGCCGACTTCAGAAGGCGGAGCTGAATTTGACGGCGAATCAAATTTATCACTGTCACGCTTCGACTTCCTAGGTATTTTTGATTCATCACCACTTTTGATGTCGTCCAAGGAGTATGATCTGTGGCTTTCACGCAATGGAGATTTGACTTTATCGTCGTAAGTTAATGAACGTTTGCCGGATTTCCTTTTTGGAGTTGAAACAGATGAATCGAAGTCATCATCATATGTCGATGATCGTGATGGCTTTTTAGACTTCTTAGGAGTGTCGACAGGCTCAATATAACTTTCGGGTTCTTCAACTAGTTCACGAGCTGGAGAAATATCAACAAATGATGACTCCTCCCTCAATAGTGACTGTCGTCTTCCTTCTTCCTTGTCACGTTTCTTCTGTTCCTTTCTTCTCTGCATAGAAGAATCAAAGTAGCTTTCTGGCTCCTCAATGATGACATCAGCAATGGACGACGATACATCACCACCACTTCGTCTTCGTTCTTTGTCACGCTTTTTCTGTTCCTGTCTGCTAAGATTGCGTGACTCTTCGTTTGGGGTTTCTGGCACTTCGCTCATAACAAAACCACGTGTTGAGGAACTTTCACCGGGAATTCTTGAAACATCATCAATGGACTCTGCCCATGGCGCTTTGTATGCATACTCATTAGAACCAGGTGGCGAGTCACGTTTTCGGAACGCAGGATCCTCAATAACAAGATCAGGATTGAAGCCAGTATCTTGCAAACCAGCTGCCACTGTTGCAGTGAAGTCCAAATCGTCGTCAAAAGAACCAGGCATATGTGAAGACTGCAACGGGGCAGGCTTAGGGCCAACACTAGGTGGGCTGTCTCTCCTAGTATCCTGTGGTAGATTCTCTGTCCTTATATCTTGAGGTGGGCTGTTTCGTCTTGCTTCCCTGGCTAAAATTTCTCTTCCGAGCTGGACAACTGCATCATGAGGCGGACTGTCTCTTATAGTATTCTGCGGTAGATTTTCTGTCCTAATATCTTGAGGTGGGCTGTTTCGTCTTGCTTCTCGGGCTAGAATTTCTCTTCCTAGCTCGGCAACCGCATTTCGAGGCATGCTATCTCTTCTAGGATTCCTGGGGGGACTCTCTCGCCTGAATTCTCCGTATGGATTCTCGGGCTCTACCACCACACCTCGATATTCGTGTGGACTCTCGGGCTCCACTACTACGCCTCGGTACTCATAAGGTTTCTCATTGCGTTCCTTATCCTTTGCTTTCAAGATTCTAGCAAGTTCATTTACATCAGGTCGCTTAGGAGACTCACTCGGTCCTGCTTCTGCTGCACCAACACCTGCGCCAAGTATACCTGCTGCCATTGCAGCCCATCCGCTTGCAGGTATTGCTTCAGAATTTGGCTCAGATCTTGGTTCGGAATACCTTGGCTTCTCCGGAGTCTCTGGAGATGAATCGGAAATAAATTCATCCTTCTGTTCAGCTGGACTTTCGACTTCAAAGTGCTTTGTTTCGTTTGGACCCCAGGTGACAGCTTTTGAGACTGTTGACTGAGTGGGTGACGGGATAGAAACATCAGATGAACGAATGAGGTCTGCTCTGGGACCAGTAACGATAGGAGGAATATCTCTTGTACCACGCTTGCGACGATCCTGATCACGTGTTGCTTCCTCTGATCGATATGATGGAGTCTGCTCGCGGGTTTGAGCTCTGTCCCTGGGTCCATCTTGCGATCGGTAGGATGGGGTTTGTTCGCGATCCTGGTATATATCTCTGGGCGGGATTGGCTCATCTTTCGATCGAGTAAAAGTTTGCTCACGCTTTTCATCTTCATCCCTAGTCTTGGAATAACGTTCAGGTTGTGGTTCAGAACGGCTTCTTTCGTTCGAGCGATCGTTTGACCGATTGGAGCTGTCAGTCTTCCCTGTTTCATTCTTAACTGCGATGGCAACTTGTTTCTCGGGTGATGGTGTTGAAGTAGGAGTAGGTCGAATCAAATTCAAAAGTGGTCGAGGTAATTTAGCATCCGCATCTTTTGTCATAAATGGACCCTTTAAGTCGGCTTGATCAACCTTGTATCGCCTGCTCGGAATGCTGTAGACTTTTAAGTCTTTAGGTGTCATGATAAAATCCAGCTTGAAGTCAGCATTCGGTGCATCGTACGGACCTTTCTTGCGTTCATGCATGCCGGGTGGAGTGACAATGCGTGGTGGTTCTTCCTTTGGCTCTTCTTCGTATTTGTTGATGATAGAACGTTCAGGCGAAGGAGTTCGAGAACGGCGAACTTCTGCAGCAACTTTCCTAGCCATAACAATTTCACGATAGGCTCTGTCTGCTTCTGCCATGACTTCATCGTGCGATTTCTCTGGGCCTTTAGTTGAATCGTCATCTTTTAGTGAGTCCTCGGGATCGGATCGTCTTTCACCTCGTCGTTTGGCTGACCTTGATTCTCTGAGACCTTCTTTGGCTATAACAGCAGCCGCGGCGGCGATGGCTGCTGCTTCAATAGGAGCTGTCGATTGTTCGGTTTCTTCATATATCTTCTCGGCATCATGAAGAGCTCTAGCGCTATCTCTATGTTGCCGATCCTTGTCGTCTTTATCGGAAATGTCAGTGCGTGCTTGAGACCGAGAGACAGAAGATGATTCCTTGATAGACGAGCTTCGCTTTTGAGTGAAATTTGGTTCACGTTCAACTGTAACAACAGAAGGTTCAGATTCTTCTCTTGGTCGGTTCTCATCGCGGGGAGGTGATTCTGCAACCTGGTATTGGAATGGGTCTGTAGGTGTGCGAGTAATTGCAGAGATTTCCGAGAGTACGTGGGCTCGTCGCTCTTCATAGTTGTCTTCAACGCGATCAGGTGCACGTCGCTCTTCGCGTCTCTCGCGTCGTCTTCTCTCTCGCTCCTCCGCGGCAGCATCGGGATTATCACGAGTCTTCTCCCGAATCTTATCACGATCAGAATTAGATGTTGAGCTTCTGGAGTCATCTTTTCTTCGCTCCTCGCGACGCTTTTCTCGCTTTTCATCCCATGTGAGGTTACTTGAAGCAATAGAAGATTGATCATAATCACGACGGCGCTCTTTCCGATCATCATTTCGAGATTTGGAAATGCTACTATCAGCAATTGAGTATTGATCCTCGGCGCGGGATTTCTCTTTCCGATAATCATCTCGACGACTGACAGCGCTTTCACTATAGCTCCGTTGATCCCTTCTGTCATCATCCCGAGTATTCTCCTTCTCATCTCGACGACTAGACGCAATCGCAGCTCCAAAAGCAGCACCAGCCACTCCAGCTAACGCCGCGCCAGCAAAAGATTTGGATCTACCGGAAGAGCTCTTCAAGATACCGCCAGATTCGGATCGAACGTAATTAGGCTCATGATAAACGCTCTGAGAAACCGGAGTGATGGGCTGAGGTTGCTGAATAGGAACTGGTGCTGGCCGAGTAGTGCTGTATTCGGATGAGGACGCTCGCGCCACGTCGAATCGGGAGGGATCATTGGTAGGAACTGGGAAGACTTGTTGAAGAGAGGCCTGAGAACCACTTCCGACACTTTGGCTCCTGCTCACCCTTTCCCTTTCACGTACATGCAAATCATCCACCTGTCTATCAGGGTGATTATAAGGTGTGTAAGTGTGTTGACCAAAATCACTACCCGACTCCCATTGCACATCTTCGTCGCCAACTGCCCTATCAGATAGAAATCCATTGAGGGAGTTTTCTGGCCCAAGAAGCCTTGGATCGACCACGCTACTCTTTCGAGTCTTTGATCCGTGGGTTTTCTTACGTTCGAAAAATCCGGCCTGACTCTTGCTGACATGATTGCCACCTCCGAACGCTAAACCAGTATCAACACTTGAGTCTGATTCGTCATCAGAGGCAGATTCCCATGCTTCATCTTCATTGGGATTGGTTTCATATGGAATGTTTCCGGAGGGTGGTAGGCCACGATCATCTCCTCGACTAGAAGAAATAACAGTTTCAGGAACACCGCGACCATTCTTAGCATTCTTGATGTCCTTCTTGTTCTGGTCTCTTGCAAGCTTAGCGAGTCCTGCGCCTACAGCTAAAATTTCAGCATCGGTAGTCGGTCGTCTCGCGCTCGTAGGCCTCTCCATCGTGGCAGGTCGATTTTCTCTCAGATTTTCCTTGCTACTCTTATATGCTACGGTTTCCCATTGCCTATCCCTTCCATCCCTGGATCTCACGCTCCTCTTCCTTCTGTACCTCAAAAATCCAGTCCCAAAAGCTAAATCTTCGTTCAAAGAGGAGCTTGAAGAGTTATTGTTTTTCGTTAATTTCTTACTTTTCTTCTTTTTCTTCCTCTTCGAATCAGACTTTTCGGATGGGGTTGAGAAAAAACTTTTGAAGCTAAAACCTTTTGTAGGAAAATGACGAGATATATCAAGATATGAAGAGGTAGATGATCCAGATGTACTCAGATATGCCGTGGGCGACGGACCGTATTCCATTCCTGAGGGCTGGCGCATTCCTGGATCCCGTTCCCGTTCGTCCAGTTTCTCGCGTTCCATCGTTTGTCGCTCATGTTCTCTTGATCGTTCCGGATCATAATATTCTGCTACCGTAATTGTATTATCTTTATCATATGGCCCTGTTCGCGAAGGGTCCATCGACACGGTAGTTGCAGTGGTAGCGTAATGAGCGGTACGTGGTGTATCCGAGTGCGCGATAGAACTTTCCATGCCTGGATCAAATCGATCAGTTCGCGGTGTGCCAACAGACATAGTACTCTCGGCAGTATCATATCTTCCTGTCCTTGGAGTGCGCCCTTCGGCATAACTTTCTCGGCCATCGTATCGTTCGGTCCGTGGTGTGCCAACATCGAAGGAACTTTCTCCGCGATGGTATTCTGCAGTTCCAGGTGTAACTGCTGGACGTCCCCCAACCGCACTCTCCTTGCCATTATATCGGTCTTGCCTCTGTGTACCAGTTGAAATAGAGCTCTCCCCACCATCATATCCCACGGTTACTGGTGTATAAGGAGTGTAAGGTGACATTGGCGTATTTGGGGGAATGGAACCATATCTCTCGTCATTTCTTCCGCGACCTGAAACGGAGCTCTCTCCACCATCAAATCCTAATTTTGGAGGCGCGCGTCCATTATATCCTCGACTTCCATTACCATTTTTACTTCCATTTCCATTTCCTCTCAGCGCAATCGATGGATCTCCTCCCGTACCATACCGATCGCGTTTCTCGGCCATTGTTCCGTACCCTAAGGTAGGGATCTCTTCTTCTCAACTTCAACTCCTCGTTTCGTATTTATTCGTGGTCGTATCATATCATATCATATCATACAATTTCGCAAATAAGCCATTCAATCTGAATCACCGTTTGTAATCTCATCCGTGTATGTATTCAAATATCTGGTTGTGTTTCGCGATTCTCAATGATTGATTATTTTTGTTTTGATGCTTTAGATAATTGAATTAAGGAGTGGATCGGGACGCAGATAGATAGGTAGCTTGGTAGATAATTTTCAAGATCTGGCTCTCCTCTAGATAAAATTTAGAGATTATTGCGATTTGTTTAGCTAGGTGGAAGTGGAGGTGGCCGTGTTGAAGAAGTGTGGTAGGTGGTAGGTGGTAGGTGGTAGATGGTAGATGGCAGGCAAGGCCTAAGTGTAATTAATTGTAATAATAATTGTAACTTTAATTAAAGAGGCTGGACTCTGGAGAAAGCGCGAAATTGTCGAAATTGAATAATCCTTGAATGAACGCCACAAGTATTTTTATTTTTTTTCAGCTGAAGTTTTGATTCTTTTTGATTTTTGATACGAGAACTAGAACTTTCAATTGGATTGGTGGTTGTCAAGTCAACGTGGAAAAGACAAGGAAAAGGAAAAGGAAAAGAGAATCGTGAAAGTGTGAAAGTTCGTAAGTATGAGAGTGAGAGTGAGAGTGAGAGTGAGAGTGAGAGTGAGAGTGAGAGTGAGAGTGAGAGTGAGTAGCCTCATTCACCTCTTTGCCTATTGTTATTGTTTCAGGTACGAGGTGGTCTTTCTGATATGGAGTCTCTCTCACTCTCTCTCTCGTTTCTTGATACCATCCGCCTCTTTTTCGAGCTATTTTCGAGCTATTTTCGAGCTATAACTCCGTACGTAGTTGCTGTTGGTGGATTTCCTTTCATGGACCACCAGAAGACCTCAATGATTGTCACGTAGATAGAGATAGAGATAGAGATAGAGATAGAGATAGAGATAGAGAGCGGTGAATATCTTAGTAATAAATAAAGTAATATCGACCTTGTGCTTGGGAAGCCTCTCTCTCTCATTCTCTCTCTCATTCTCTCTCTCATTCTCTCTCTCATGAGTTTCATCAAATTTTTCGTCTTACATGAAAAAATACCTGATGAATGATTTGATTGGATCTTGTCTTGCCTTTGCATCTTCCTATCACCGGGTATTCAAGCTGAACATTTTCATCCCTATCAATAATCTATAGGACTAGGCTTATCTTCTTCTCTTCTTCCTTTTCTTCCTTTCTTCCAAACTTCCAAACTTCCAAACTTCCCCCTTCTTCCCCCAATAATAATGCATCATCATAAGATTCATAACCATCCATCCCAGTCATCCCACCCCATTCTTTTTTTTTCCCCGCCGCCAATGAATGCATCATCTACCCAAAGTGGCAATCACCTCTCTTTCCTCC
>NGKJ01000053.1:0-28298 GCA_002162495.1 Myriosclerotinia curreyana | reverse complement strand
CTTGGAAGTTGCGCGGTACCTAAAAATAATAAGTGGATATCCGTGGGTCAAAACTAACAACTTCGGCGCGCGGTTGAATAATTTATCCTCAAATTCAAGATTCAAGATCATCCTCTTGATTATCTCTCGATTACCTCTCGATTACCTACTTTACTCAATCTCAAACATCCATCCATCCACCCAAAAGCCCAGCCAATTCAACTTCTTAAAATCCAACTACAAAAATCATCTTCAGAAACATGACGTATAAAAAATGTTTAGATTAGGTATGATCTACATATACGTGTCAGTTTATGCACAAGATGCACGAGATATGCAATGCAATATTGCCGAGCTCAAAAAATGCCAGCTCATAGGTTGAATATGTGAGAGGATTCTAGATTGCACGTCGTGATCGTACAGAATTTAAGTGGGAATTCATTTATCTTCCACCCAATCGTACATTTGGGAATTGTTACCTTCTAATGCAAAAGAGTTGAGTTGAGATATTTGACTTCCTTTGTTACTGTATTACTCGTCTATCGGTCGAGTGCTTGAGATTGACACTGAAAGATGTGAGTATAGGTTAGAAGTATTGCTCATGGTTGAATATCACGAAGAAGCTTTGATGACCTACCATCTGATAATAAACACCTTTCCTCCTCAATAAGGCCGCATGATCTCCTACCTCCAACACTCTACCTTCACCCAGAACGAAGATAACATCAGCATTTTGCACCGTAGCCAAACGATGAGCTACAACGACCATTGTTCTACCCGATGCCGCTCTTTCAAAAGCTGCTTGTACCAGCTTTTCGCTCTCGGAATCTAAACTAGATGTCGCTTCATCAAGAAGGAGAATCTTGGGATTGCGAATGAGCGCACGAGCTATCGATATTCGTTGCTTTTGTCCTCCTGACAGAGCAACTCCTTTGGTGCCGACATTGGTATTGTAGCCATCAGGGAGAGACATGATAAAATCGTGTATCTCAGCATCACGACAAACTTGATGGAGAGTTTCTTCTGGAGTCGACTCATCGACACCCAAATAGATGTTCTCTTTGATGGTACCTTCAAACAGAGTAGGCTCTTGTGCTACGAGAGAGATCATTTTCCGGTATTCATGGATATCAAGTTCAGAGATATCGGTCTCGTTGCAGATTATCTTGCCCTTCTGAACACCGTAGAATCTTTCAAGCAGACTGACTATTGTTCTTTTAGTATATTATGCTCAATTTGACAAAGGTAGAAGAAATTATATTACCAATCGACGTTTTTCCACAACCTGAAGGTCCAACCAAGGCAGCAAATTGGCCCTTCTCAATCTATGATGGTCAACATTCTTACCAAAGGTCTACGACATAGCTTTTAACTTACGGTAATATTTAGGCCATTAAATATCGGAACATCACGGGTAGGATACTTAAACCATATATCTTTCAATTGTACCTTCACCCCACCCTCTGTGTTCTGAATCTTTGGTGCTGATTTCCCAGTTACTCCTGTCGGTGCTCTAAAGCTCAATATTCTGTTTGCTGCTGCTGATGCTTGTGCCATATCTAATGCAATATTAGTCACATAGAAGCCTAAAAAGGATGGCTATCACCAGGGTACTAACTGGGACCAAAACTCAAGAGACTTCCAGCGCTCTCGGCCCCGTTTATTATAGCAATATAGACTACAAAGAAGTTGACAGGTCCGTATTCTTTCGAAGCGAGGAGGGTACCACCATACCACTAAGAAGCATTAGCATATTTTCATTATTCAAATGAACAAGAGATACTCACAAATGCCAAAGCCATACAACCCAATCCCAAACTCTCGCTGGCAGCAAAAACGATCGACGAATATCTGCTTTTCCTAGCATGGGCCTTCACATGCCACTCTAACAATTCATGATAGCGGTCACATATCATATCCTCCAAAGTCAATGAGGTGACGGTTCGAAAGGCAGAGATGGACTCGGCCGCAAATTTAGAACTCTCTGCAAAGACTGCTTGATTCATCTTCTCAAACTGGATCTCATACCGGAGGCGATAGAAACTACCACACATCAATAGAGGCAGTGCAACAAAGGCCACCACGCAGGTTAACTTCCAGCCAAAAACAAACGCAACGATGACACAACCAGTAATGTTACAGATGGCGGTGAATACCATAGCCATATTAATTCCAAGCAGTTGTTGAAGTTGTGTTGGATCATTGGCAACACGACCTGTGAGTTCACCACTAGAGTTTTCCTCAGCGTCAAAAAAGGCAATCGGCTTCTTCAGAATACTCTCGAAATACTCTTGGCGATATATTGCAGTAATGTGACCGGATATAATAGTCGAGGAATAGCCCATAACGAACCAGGCTGTCCCAGCTCCCACACCGAGAACGAAGAACATCAATGCGTAGTGCTCCGTGGCAGATTTGAGTTTCGCCCCAGTGTACGAAAACACTGAGAGTATTTGAGCAAAAAGATAGGCTTGGATCGGATAGGTGGCCCCAGCAGCTAAAGCACCGGTGGCGAGCATTAGGTACCAATGCCATCGAGAGCGTTGCTCGTACAGGAAAAGTCCGAAACTTCTGGAGAGATCCTTGGGTTTGTATGCCACAGCTTCTTTTTCCTCCTTTCCCCTTTCCGCTGCACTCATTTCGCGTATCAAGGGGTCCATGGTCTCCACCAGGTTAGACTCGTCCTGATAAACGTCTCCCAGAGATAACTGTTGGGCATTGACAAGAGCACTGTAGGCGCTATCTGGATTCGAAAGTAATCCTTCATGCGTTCCTTCCTCGACGAGTTTTCCCTTCTTTAAAACCACAATCTTGTCGGCCTTTTTGATGGTTGAAAGTCTGTGTGCTATCGTGATGGTTGTTCTACCCTCACTCACTTTATCCAAAGCTGCCTGGACAATCTGCTCTCCTCTAACATCTATCGCGCTTGTGGCCTCGTCCAGAATCAAAATCTTTGGTCGTTTTATGATGCTCCTAGCGATCGCCAGTCTTTGTCTCTGTCCACCGCTCAACTTAATACCGGCATCACCAACTTGAGTATCATATCTCATGGGAAGTTTGGTGATGTACTCATCAGCGAAAGCTTCTTTACAAGCCTCTATGACGAGCTTCCTTTTCATTTCAGTATCTTCATGTTCCCACTCTGAACCAATCAAACCATATTCAACATTCTTAGCTATCGTATCGTTGAATATGAATGGCTCTTGTTGTACCAGACCTATCTGAGTTCGCCACCACTTCAGATCAAGAGATCTTAACTCGTTGTTTCCACATGATATGGTACCGGATAGAGCAACAGGATCATGTTTCTCGTCGTATTCTTCAGGGGTTTTGGGACGTTCTTCTTCCTTCTTGTCCTTCTTCTCGTCTTTCATAGCGCTTGGAGGAATTACTATTCGTTCCCCATCAAGGCTGTACCATCTTTCCAAAAGGCCTATAGCATTGGGTTTCAAAAATCAGTAACCATTTTTTCAAATAGAAGTAACGCAAAAAAAGAAATGCCTAATTACTCACCTACGATCGTACTCTTGCCAGAACCAGATGCGCCCACAATAGCTGTAATCTTACCAGATTCAAACCTCATTGACAAGTCGTCGAGAACCTTAACATGAGGTCTGCTCGGATAGGCGAAATTGACAGAGTCCAGTGTGATATCTTCACGAGCTGACACCTCGGGCTCTTTCAGACCACTGGTGTCAGGTTTGGGTGTGTCGATTACCGCGAAGAAGTCCGTGGCTGCGCTCGCCGCGCTACCAGCAGCGATAATTGGCGCAGCTGTTTGACTCACTGCCATTGCTGTCATGGTCACAGACATCAATACGATTAGTATAGTTCCGACATTCTCCAGATGTCCTTGAGAAAAGAGTTTGACTGAATCGAGGAGTCAGTAATTGCCTATCACCAAAGCTTGTGAGGCGCAAATAGGGGCAAAAGTTGTATTAAAAAGTGAAGATGGTATGGAAAATGGGACATGAAGCCGGAGTTTGGAATCGGGGTGTGTGAAATCCAAGAACTATTCTACTTACAGCCAAACCAAAAACACAATGCCATAGTTCTGCATTTGTCAATCACAAATCACACTCAAAAATTTAGAAGAGGAGCTTACGCATAGATGGCAAACATTACTGAAGTGATGTTAGTAGATGAAGGTAATGATCATTGATATTACATACGTGGTGCGAATTGGACACCAATCCAAGGACTCTTTTTCAATGTCCGTTTTCGAGATTCTTCAACCCATCCAGAATACTTCTTCGCAATCCGATTCTCAGCACCACACGCTACAATCATTCGTATTGAACCAAGGACTTCACCAGCAATTGCAGAGGCTTTCTCATCGGCATGCTCGATGTCCTTTGTCATCTTCATGACAACTGGAATAACGCTTCCTATTTCATTGGTGTATCAGTAGTGGCAGATGATAGAAATAGAAAGTATACAGAGCAATTTGGCATAAGAACTTAAAGCTACTAACCATAGACTAATGCAATGAATACAAGAACCGAGCTAGTCACCAAAGTCAACGCCCAGCTGTATGTGAATGCGATAACGACTGCCGCTATCAGCAACGCCAAATACTGTAAGATAGTCCCAAGCTTTTCCGAAATGCCAACTTGCAATATGTTTGCAGTGGTTGTTATGGTATTCGAAGCTTGTCCGCTGGGTAGAGTATCGAGAACGCCGACGGGTAAGCTGAACAATGCTTGTAGATAACCGAGACGTAACTTCGCCGAGATTCGCAGGCCAACAAGGCGAAATGTAAACATTGAGATATAACTCAAAGCCCATCTTGCGATGAAGAGGTAAAGAACGAATAACCTTCACATAGTCAGTTCAATGTACATTTACTCATTGCGCCTCGCTTTCGGGCTTTCACAGTCCGGACGGCAATCCAACAGTGAGAAGTTATTGATTCTTGAACCCTCGATCTAAATTGAGCTCAAGATACATTGAATCCGCTGAATGCGTCAAACGGGTATGGAACATTGAAGTTTCGATTGGCAAATACAAATTACCGTCCAAATGTTGGAAATCCCAAGCACATGTTTCCCTTTCAAAGAAACACACGGATACAATGGTAATTCATGAAATCACAAGGGTAAAACACAACGCGGGAGCGCATCACAAGTTGGGGATGAGGAATAGTTCACGTACGTAAGCTTGTTGATAGTGCTGGTGAACTCGGCCTTGGTGGTACTTGAGCCAACCACGAAGTAGTCTGAGAAGTTACCAACTACTTTTCCTATCATGTCATCAGTCTGTAGCTCTTGAGTCTGAAGTAAGAAGGGCACATGCTTACCGAAGACAATGTTCATAAGCGGTAAAGTCTATCAAAATATCAGTCAAGCAACTCCCAATAGATGTTATAGAAATATACAATTCCAGTCCCAATTTGTGCGATGCAGGCTATCGCCAGTATAAACTTATCACCCAAAGTCGAGTAGGAAAAGATTCTCTATCAAACTTGTTAGTTTCGTGTGATCATCGAAAGCGACATGATGGCGTATACCATAAAATCTTTGAATGATGTCTTGTTTTGTGGCTTGCTTGAATATTCATTAGTAACCTCCTCGTTGCTTTTCTTCTCTGATATTGCTGCATCTCCATCACTCTGTGTCGTCGGCGAGCGATCGATGTTTATTTTCTGTTCATCCATGTTGACACTTCACTATGTCATATTCCACTTTGACGTAAATCTTTTTTTTTCAAGGTGAATGGTAAGGTTACATTGGTGGGTTGCCAAGAATTAAAGAACAAAGAAGGAATGTGAACTCAGAATTAAAATCAGTCGGTATTATGAACATCAGTGGGCGCGTAGAATTTAAAGTAAATATTGATGATTTATGAGTCGAAAGGATAGTTTTGGTTCAGGCGATGTATCTTCTTAGTGAATATATACTAAGGAGTTGTCGTCGATGCCTAGGAAGATGCAGCTCCAGCTCCTTCGTCAAGTAAGATTTTGGGGAGGTGTGATCTGTCTCACTCGATCGAAATATACTCCGAGGCACCTTCCAGTAATTTAGATAATTGACTTAAGAAAAGAAGGGAATTGCAATCACTATCGATTTTGAAAGGTAGATGAGATGAAAATTAAAATTTGAAAGGTTGAAGGGATTACAACTCATCTTAACTACTGCAGCTGCATGCTTTCGAATATCCCCAGACTTTCTAAACAGATACGACTCAATACAGGATACAAGATGTGCTTAGTCATTATTACAAGACTTCAGCGCATTCATCAATTTCCCACTTTCATTCGCACCTTCAGACGACACGTGGTAAAGGTTTTTACACTGACAGAATAACCTTGAAGAGACTTCCGATACTATAGGCTAGCTATGCTATTGAAAGTGTGTCATAGACTGCTACATTTCAACTACGTCTGAACGGATGCAGCTTGATTTATTGCTTATTTTCCTCAATCACATCAAGGCAGCCGCGATCTTATGAAACAATAAGGGGAAAAAATAGAAAACCCCCCTGAGTCTAATATCTAAGCCGACGGCCTTAATCGCTCCTCCTACTCTCCTACTCTCCTACTCTCCTACTCACTAACTCCATATAACACACTCTAACACCTGACCCTTAACGGCTTCTAAAGCCTTACAGTCAGAGCTCAACACAAGCTCCAAAATCCCCAGGCTTTCAATAAGCCCTTCAAGCCAAGAGCAAGCTCCTCTCATCAAGCTTCCTCATTTAAATTGAAAGCGTATCACCGATCGCACTACCCGCAAGCGCATCCACCCATCCTGGCACTACGAGAACATCCGGGATTGAGAAACAACTGGCTGCAGCGTTGAGAAAGAGATGTCGCATATGGTTAAGAAAACCAGAAACCCCAGTGTGGCTAGAAGCATCAATATGTGGCCAAACATCACCACTGTATATTTTATCAAAAAAAAAACATTTTAGAATTCCATGTCTTCATCTAACGTGCATATCGGGGTTCTGGAGAAAAGAGGAACGATTCTTTAACTCTGGAGAGAAGAGGAAAGGAAGAAAATACAGAAAATAAAGGTCAGACATACTGTTGTACCGGCCGCTTTTACAGAATGCTGTTTATGGTAGGGATGATCTAGATTACTGCAATTCAAGAACACTATTTGACCTGATAACAGCTATGGATCGCTGCCAAGAAATTGCAGGTACTACTCGTAATGGTTTGGTTGGAATATAATATACGGATATATGATGCTAAGCAACGTGGCTTGGCATATTTACTTTTTCTTACAAGTTCATAAAAAGACCTTGTACGAAAGTATCCAATGACTATCAAAGAAGAACTCGGGGTATCGAGTTCAGTTCTAATTCTGACACTCAAATATAGACCTAGATACTCGTCTAAAACTCTAATGTTTATATATATATACTTCAATATATTAGAGGCACACTTTTCAACCTCAGTCTCACACCATAGTGCACAAAGAGTCTCATTCTCCTTCGCAAAGGAATTGTCCAAAAGTTTGAAGTGTTTGCGCGAGATGTAGCTAAGCTACCAGCGCAGAAAGAGTAGCGGTGATATACCTAGTCAATGGTTCAATACAAACAAGTTGAAAACCGTAAAGGTTATTAAATTATCCCACTTCAAGTACGTATATTCATATAAAAGATTGGAGAACGAAATTTCGGATTTTAAGCGCATTGTCAAGACTCGCTATTGTAATAGGGGGGAGGGATCTGGATCGGTTAATTCGGCCTGATTGCTACTACCAGGTATCTCATTTAACAAACAAAAATACATTATGGAAAATTATTCGACAGTACAAAGATGGGAGCGCGTACAACTTTGCCAAGATGCATAAGGCTCTACAAGCCTCCATCGGGGTGGGATGCAAGGTTTAGACTGATGCAGCGAAGATTTGGGGGTTGATTTTATTCTATGGGATTAGAGATGATTGGGGTGAACAGGTTTGAAATCTCGAGGATTGAGGCGATTATCTCTTCATATGATGGGTGAACTTGACGACCATGGCATTGTTTGATTTCTCACAAACAAGGCTGATTATGGCCGACAAGATCTGATCCCCTTATCCGCATTGTCCTAATTCTTTGTTCACAGGGTTTTGCCGCATCAAGCAATTCCGATGCGAAAAACCACTCGCGGGGGTTCAATCCAATATGTCTGTATCCTTTCCATGGAGCCCCATCTGTTTAACTCCTATCGTAACGGGGTGTTCTCCAGTTATATAACTCAAATCTCGGATCAACTGGTAGTGGATCTGCCAGACCTCATCTAGCCATTCTTGGTCGTCGACATGACCCTCACACCACTCTTCCTAGTCGATATGGTAACGATGCAATCATCGGCAAAAGTCGAATATCTTTCCGATGATGCCTAACCATTTCTTATTGTCTAGTTACCTACCTACCTAACCACGCACTTACCAACCCCCAAAAACTACCCTTATCCATTAACCACCCCTGCCCCACCCCACCCAACCCACCACATAAAATGAACACCCCCAGCCCATTCCTCATCGCATTCCTCGTACCCAGCATCACACTCCCCACCCTCTTCCTCTGCGCATGGCACTATTGGCAATTGCTGCTGGCGCAACCCCGCTCGCCGCGATGCCAAGGCGGAACTTGAATTGGGGCGGAGATCCGGAGGAGTGCGAGATGGTGAGGTGAGACTGGTGAGTGAGGATGAGGATGAGGAAGAATGGCTTGGATTTTTTTGCGAGGGAGGGAGTGCGTAGTGGGGAGTGGAGTGGGTTTGCTTTCGTATGAAGTGTGGGATGGGGGTTTGAGGTAAGGAAGTCGAGGTCCCGAGGATGAGGGTACTCGAGTGAGCTAGCTACTGCATGTAGCCGGAACTTTCTAGTGAAAAGTGGAGTAGCTGGTTGATGAAGAGGTAGGTGATAAATTTTTTGGAAAATTCAATTTTAATAGAAATGAAGTATGGTTTTACATGCATGATGCCAGTAATGGTTTATTATGAATATTGAAATGAAGATGAACGTGAACGTGAACGTATGTGAATAGAGATATTTGAGATTATTACAGCCAAAACAGCCGAATGCAAAAGCGATTTCTCAAAATTTAGCAACATCAGCCTTTTCATATTCCTCTCCCCTCCTCTCCTTGACTAAAGGAAAGCAGAGGCAGGTGAGGTAAAATAACCTTTCAGATATAATAGGACTTTAAGCGTTTAGGAGAAGAAGCGAGTTTGCATACGCCAAGCAAAACAAGAAGCGACGACAACAAAACCGCACAAGAAAGAAACCCCACCAGCTCCCCTTAAATTACAACATTCGCAATATTCCCCGACCTCTCCTCACGATCATGACGTCCGCTGTTCGGCAATATCGCCTTGCGATTTGATTTGATTTGATTTGATTTGATTTGATTTGATTTTAATTAATTTAATTCGACTTCGAATCTACCCCTCAAACTTCAAACTTCAACCCCGCTCTCTCCTTTCTAGAGTAAGTAATAATAGTATAGTATAGTACTAGCCTACCAGCCTACTAGCCTACCAGCCTACTAGCCTACCAGCCACCTCCATCCCATCCCCGCTACCCCGTCCAGAACTCCTTCTCCTCAGCATGACCCATGCCATGCCATGCTATGCCATGCCATGCCATACTATAGGCGCTGCGGCGCTCGAGCCCCATTGTTGGTTGCTATGTAGGAGTCACGCACATCGATATCGTCATCGGATCTAAGCGTACCAGTGTCACGTGAGAGGTATCGGCTCATGGGCTTTTTAACCTCCATTCTCCATTCTCCATTATGTATGTATGCCTTGTATGGTGTAGGTGCAGTAAGCATTCTATTCATATACCACGTCGAACCCATCATTATCATTCACTCACGATACACCATTCACGATACATATAACAAAACCATCACCACCCATAAGAATAACAGTCCAGAGTAAGAATGACTCATCCCCTCCCCTCCCCTCCCCTCCCACAATGACTCAAACTCTCGCCTCGTTTCGAATACGTCGGCACATTTCCAGCCTTCAGCTGATCAGCTGAAAAATTCGCCCTCTTTTTCACTTCATCCATCTTCATCCATGTTCATCCATGTTCATACGCATACCCCCTACGAATAATCCTGCGCATTTTTGATGCCTGATAGGAAGTTAAGAATACACCGCGTAACTTATTTTCTTCCTTTTCTTTATATTGGAACGGGCGAGTAATAAGCAGAAGGAGAGGGATGGAAGATGGCGGGTGGCGTTGCTAGCGGGTGGCGCTAAAGGTTATGTACGTGCGGCGCTAGCTAGCTAGCGTGGTTGATCACCTATCGTTTTGAAATACTTTTTTGTGTGGAATTGAATTGGGAGTGGGTGATTGATTGATTGATTAATTATAGGATTGAATGGCTTGAAATTTATTCTCGGGGTAGGTTTGGGGCTATGGGTGTGCGGTGGACTGCTGGGTAGCGGGCTAGGTGGAGAGATACAAGATCTCTGGTTTGATATATCTTTGATTTTGCGCCGAAAATGTGAATGATCTTTAGCTAATCTTTAGCTAATAGCCCCAATAGCCAATTAGAGAGGCATACTTGATGTATTTTAATCTTAATTTTAATTTTAATACCAATGACTATTCTTTTGTCTGAACAAGCAGAAAAGTCGGTATAGCAATGAGAATTTGTTAACTTTTAACGTGCAATTCCTGTTCTACTAAATGCGTACTCTGCAAATGGTGCTAAGCATGGTCTCTGATAATGGCAACCTCTCCACCGGCCTACAGGTGAGACCGATGGCGAGGAACGGAATCCGTCTGCCGATCTATCCCCAGTATTTCCACAAATCCATTCGTATCACGGAAAGTTACACAAATATGGCCTTATTATGATTCCGTGACAAATGGTCGCTGGAAATCTCGGTTTTACACGTTGCTCCATTGAGCATACCAAAACTGGGACTACGATGAAAGGGATTTTAAGGAACGCAGTAAAGAGAAACTAATTGCGTGCCTGAAGACTTTGCCGCTCTGGTGTTACTCAGATGCGATAAGGCCTATGCAAATTTAGGTCCGCAAACATGGGCACCTATTATAACCTGTCACGGCAGCGTTTATCAACCTGAAGGGAGCTATGCAGCACGCACACGTTTGTTCCTAAGCTAAAACGTGAATGCTGTGACTTTGAAGTAAAGGCGAGGTCCAAGATATAATGTAAGAGCTGTGGTGACTGGTTCAAGACTCATTCATATCTGACTCCATCAATGATGATCCAGCAGGATGCGCATCGAACCACTGGATACGGCGCATTCTTGTTGAGATCGAATGGTAATCCTCTTGGTATTTTGTTTGTGTTTAAACTAACACACAATGATAAATTGGTTGGTACGGAAAATCGATAGGTAAATGGGAAGTGTACGAAAGGGGCAAACTGCACCTCCTTCGTCAGCAAAATCACTCGATGAGTGTACGAAGCAAACTCTGAAAAGGTCCGGAATCAATACAATCATTCCGGTCGCAATCCGTTTGCAATTGGCGATGAAGCTGATCGTAACGATGAGTACTGACTTAATGAAAACGTGACATCGGCGAGTACCTCTAGCAGGGGATGGTCTCGTAACTTAGAGATACCACCCCACCCCACCCCGCAATATCAATCTCGCTTCAATATTTCAGTTGGACCGGTGGAACCCGCCCACCATTCCTTCCTGCCACAAATCACAATTGACGCATTTGCCTTTCGACCGATCGATATGGTGGGATGACAGACACAATCCACCTGACTAGATTGTGATTGTGATTGCAACTGTGATAGTGATAGCCAGTGATAGCCAGTAATCGACCAAGGAAAGAACAATATAGAAAACACGTGAAAGACTTCTTTCACCATACCCAACCGTGACAAGGGCTATTTAATATGAGGCTTATCAATTTGATACTGAGAGTCATCAGCCTTTTGCCTCGAACACCCAACCCCTTTTAAAAAAGCAAACCATTAGCCTTGTCTTGGCTGGCCCCCCGTTTATTTGTATCCGCGGAGGGAGGCTGAACGAGTATCATGTTCCGAAAATTTCGGATGAGAATGAGTCAAGAACACATGAAACGCGGGTACCCTATAAATCCAAGGGAACTCCTCCTATTGTATCACCCTATCATATTGTTTGGCCCCCAATGCAGGCGAAGATTGACCCAAAGTATAATTTGTGTGGTGGGAAATGTCTCATGAGGCTGACACTTCCCAGCACCCAAAGTTGCGCAATAGATTTGATTGGTTGTGTTTTTGTGCCTCTCAATGCGCCTCTTGAAATCCGATGACCCATTTGAGGCCCAGATCTTGCGCCCGTAAGGAGGAACTGCCCAAACGGTTACAACAGGTTGAATTTCTTCTTTGGGCAGAAATGAATTTCTTATCATCATCCCCACCTGCGAAATTTTCTCTCTTGCGGCAAATGTCAAAAATATTTTTTGGGGGGCGGTGTACCATTTTCTCGGTGTCGAGAGAAACTGGAGGGGAAGATGGATATTTTTTTTCCAGGGTGTTTTTAGACCTACAGTACGTCATTCAACATACATATTGGGCCTTCCGTTGTACGACACGTGTGCATAGACCGCCCTATACATCGTATGGGAAGAGCCTTATATGTATGGAAAATTGAAAATTGATGCTATCGATGCAAGTGAGAAGGACTTTTTCTCGCTAAGTAGGTAGTAGGTCGATGAATCCAGGTGCAGACGGCTAAGAGTTCTAGCCAATGTTTGGAGATAGGTCGACAGCTAAGAGGCCTAGACAAATATGTCTAGAGATAGGTTGTACATGAAAAGTACTTTAGGGTACATCTCAACGGGAAGCGGTACAAGGGGTACGTTCTCGCTGCATGATACTGTATAAGGTGGTTCCGCCAACAAGGATTGATTTGACGAATCAGATATGAGAAGATGTTGAACAACAGAGAGCTCTAGCCATTCATGATGCAGAAGTACAAAAGTAGAGGGTGACTTCAATGCATATCAAGTAAGGGAGTCGATCAAGTAGTGATTTTTTTGAAGAAGAGTAGGTAAACATATGATAATTAGAGACGGTGAAGGAAGTCTAAGTCAAAGATGAGTCAAATGGACCAAAAGTAGGATTCGCACACCGAAAGTTTGAATGAAAACTCTGCAAAAAATCGATAATTTAGGAGCGGGGCTTTAAGTAGATAGGTTCAGAGTCAAAGCCTCAAAGGTTTTGATGGGTATCACCGCCATTGTATTTTTTTTTGATGGATGATGTATAAGGAGTGGAGGATGGAGGGGTAACTTTTTATATGTACCATCCATCATCTATGAAAAAGTAAACAATCAACAATCAACAATAATAATGATAATAATAATAATAATGGATCAAATATTGATTTGATGGAGACTCAAACTTAAGCTCAAAGTACTAGGTATATTATTTACCTACTTAAAGTAGGTATTTTCTGTGTCTTTTTTGTGTAACTCTTTAGGCGATATTATTGTGATGTTGTGATAACTCGTTATGTGTCCTTTTTTTCAATGTTAGGGTTAGGTCTAATCTCGATGCAATAATACATAATAATCTACTAAATATGCGAGATTACATGGGATTTTCATGGTTTCATGATTTTCATTCCCGCCGCAGTATGATTGTCCGCTCAAAAGTCTCATTAGGTATTATTTGATTGATTATTTTAGGTCCCGCAATTGTGCAGATAGAAATGCATGAAAGAAGCATGTAACATGTTGATATGCATTCTACTTTTTAACCTTAGTGGTACTGACTGTATCACTCACTGTATTATGTTGTTTCTCATGTAACATGTTCCTAATAATTCCTATGAATGAACCTGTTGGTTCTGGTTCATTCAACGCAATCAGCCGTAACCTTTGAACGAAAGCCAATACAATGTTAAACATCGTATTATTATTATTATTATTGAAATTGAAGAGATTTCTCATTGAGGGTGATACGAAGGACGAAAATTCTTTTTTAAATTATGAGCAGCGTGTGATTAATTGATATGACATGGTATTATTCATGGTATTATTGTAGGTAGGTATGGTATGGTATGGTATGGTATGGTAGATATGGTAGGGTAGGTAGTAGTATCCTTATCCTTTCAATCATTCATTAGGTATTCCATGCTATCCAGACGTTCATCAATATAGCAATAGCAAGCGAGGAATCTAATTGGAGGAATGATAATCAATTTGGCAATTTGGCCCTCATGGTTCTTTTGGCTCTATCTCACTCTTTTTCTAGGTTTATACAAGGTATAATCAATTTCATAGACGGGTCCCACCCCCTTAAATCCTTGTTTAATACTATAAGCTCATGAAACCTGGAGACGAGGTGATGAACATTATTGAGAGGAACAGTTGAAGATTATTCTATTATTTTTCTAGACCTAAATTGATCACTTCTTACCAAAAGGGGTAGAGGGTGTTTTTCCGTTGTGATCTTGAAGGATCACTCCGGATATCTATATCTATTATAATAATCAAGAACAGTTGAACTATTCAAGAAAAAAGGGCATCAAGATATTAAGTCACAATGGGAAACTACTTTTCAAGGTTTGAAAGAAAGTACCGAGGCAATAGTCTTAGATAGAGATTATATAGAATACAATATGTATTACCCACCTTCAAATCAATTTAGATGCTTCCTAACCTCCTACAAGTTCCAAATCATGTTACTACTGTAAACATCAAAAACCTCAAATCCCTCAAATCCCCCTCAAGCTTCCTCCTACCTAACATATCACGGAGATGGCCCCTCTTTGTATACCACACTGAACCTACATGCATGAAAGGTGCAACTTACAAGTTACCATACCAGTGCATCATAGACTCTTTAGTCTTTCCACAGTGCTTCTCCCGCCTTTCCTTCCTGGCTAGATATCCATATCCAGTCAAAACCAACGGACCCTATCATGACACCCGGCTCTCCGGAGGATGGAAATATCAGTGTAACTTTACTCTAACATGACCTTTGTTGGAATTGATTGCACTATGAATCACTATCAGGACCAATCCACGGCATCCACCAACGATACGATTCCAGCCCCTCAACTTCTTATCAACTAACTGGAGATGGATGGACCTTTGACTTGACCGACCACCTTGTAAGTTGTCACCCTCTTCAATCCTACCTACTTAGGTAATAATATTGATATATTTATATTGGTAATCGAAAAGTTAACATCACGTATTCCATTCGTCCAATAAGATTTGCCACGCTGAAAGGAGTGAACGAAAGAGGGTTCAATAAGAGGTTCTCACCTGAAAGCAATCGATCTACCCAACCATTACCATTACCATTACCACATCCACATCCAACCATCCAAATCCCATTATTATATCACTTTCTGTACATCAGACCTTACCTACAGTGTACACATCGAGGTAATAATCCGAAGCTACCTATCCAACAGAACAGACCAATTTATATTTCCCAACAAAGTCGTCTCGTCTCGTCTCGTCTCGTCTTGTCTTGTCATGTCATCCTCAAGGGTTTCTAATAATATTCAATCTCTCCTTCTTCCAATAATCTCCCAGATCCTTGAAGGTTCCAATTATTACTTCAATTACTTTTTCCATGCACCAATTCCCGATCTTCGGTTTCTCCGCTTCTTCTTATTATTCACTTTAACGGAACCCCCCGCGGCAAGTAGATGACTTCTTCCCCGTTGAACCGTTTTTGAATATTCTCTTTTGAGTAGGTAGCCTAGGTAGTCTTGAGTTCTTGAATCCTTGAGAATCTAAAAAGGTTGAAGCTACGAAAGGAAGATCTGCGCGGTGGAGTTTCTTTAATAATAATAATTCCAGAAGGGTTTTACAAGCTTCTAAACCCGAACTAGGAACTAGGAACTAGGAACAGAAGGACCAGGAGGACCAGCCATTTACTAGGTAATTCCGAAACAACCTTTCTCTTCTTCCGAATGCCAACCCAAAATTGTCTCTCTTCAATTTCGCTAGAGGAGATTTTCTAACTTTTCTAACTTTTCTAACTTTTCTAACTTTCTAATTAAGAAGTTCTCTCGCTTTAGCGGGCACAGGCTTGTTTTCCATCCCGCTCAGCCAGGTATTAAGCCAAGGGGGAAGAAGAAAGTAAGTTTGAAGTCTGAATCAAACTTTCCGCCCCCAGACAACTCAGGGATTCCTCCACTCACTTTGAGTCACTTCCACCGACCCACCTACCTTCATTTTATTATACTCATACTCATAACTCATAACTCATAACTCATACCACCACGTACAAGTTACAACAACAAGCACAGATAATCCACGCAGCGCACGCAGCGGGAAGGAAAGTTGAATGAAGCACGATATGTAACTTCGTACATATACATACATATACATACATATACCATACAACAAGTTCACAACACGATTCCAACACAATAATACAACACAATACAATACAATACAATACAACACAAATACAACATAATATAACATTCTTCGGAAACGTTTGCAGAAAACGGGAACTTCATCATTCCATTCCATTCATTCATTTCAAGGGTACATTTATCTCTTTGATATCCTAGGTACGTGATATTATAATACGGTACTTATCTGTTGTACTCGCATCTTTTCAGTCCATCTACCTACCTAGTACGGAGTACTTACTTTCTTACTTTGCTTACCTATCAACCTACATCCATTCCATCCATCCATCATCCATCCACTTTGTTCTACCAATATCCATATGATTCTTATTTGTTCAGAATCACATTCACATTCACATTCACATTCACATTCACATTCACATTCACATTCATACCTACTCACACAACTCACCACTCACACTCATCAGTTGTCATCATCACTCTCATCACACATCAAGTATTACTCACAATTTCTATCTTTATCCTTCTTCATCCACTTCATCCATCCACTATGAAGAATTAAAAGGCGCAGCACCTTTATTTTAGTCTTTTTCATTCTTATATCCCTCCCTCCCTTTTTAATAATCAATTATTTTTATTTTTATTTCCTTAGTATTATTATGCCAGTACTATAATGTGCCACTGCCATACCATAATCGTCGCATTCCAATCTCTTTCTCAGCCATTCAAATATTTTTAATACTAATTCAAGTTTAGGATGAATTAATTAATTTATTGATTAATTTATTTATTACTTTGTGGCTGATGAGAATTGAAAGCATCATTTGAATTTAAAAGAACCTTGTTATCCTTGTCCATCCTTGTTCATCCTTGTCCTGCAATCCAATCCACTGCACAGCTTGCATCTTTTGCAACTTTTTGGCTGCAGCCAACACACAAACCCAACTCTAGCCGAGAGAAAGGGAAGGGAAGAAAAATAAAAAATAATAATAATAAAAATAAAAATAAAAATCATCTCAATTTCGCTATCCCTGGCTACCTACCTACTTGAAGACTTTAAGATTTAAGACTAGGATTAGGATTAGGATTAGGATTAGGATTAGGATTAGGATTAGGATTAGGATTAGGATTAGGACTAGGTTCTTTTAATTCTATACCTACGCAGTACGTACGCAACAACAACTTATTATTACACTACCTACCTACCTTACACCCATTCCGCCCCATTACGCCTATTACCCCTACTACCCTTACTACCCGAACACACACACACCTCCTCCTCTTTATTAAAATACCACAAACACCCCCCAACCTCTACAATTTTCTTCCCTTCCTGATCGAATTTTTATTCGAATGAAATCTTGAAGGAGAAAAGGAAAAGGAAAAGGAAAAGGAAAAAGAAAAAAAGAAGAAGAGAGAAAGAAGAGAGAGATATTTGTCCTAATCCTCAAACGAAAAGAAACGGAATACCCAAACCCTCCCTCATACAACCACCGACACGATCCAAAATATTCGAAGTCGAAATATTATTTCGACTCCGAATTATATCTCTCAAGATATCCTCATTGAAGGAATCAACAAGCAGTTATTGACATGTGTGGATCAACGATAAAGGTCTCTCCTCCTTCTTCTCGTACCGACTACATACCACGGTGACGGGCTTGTCACATTCTATCGCGTCTTCGATCCATCGACGCGAACATCTTGACCTTTTTCCCGTTTTTCTTCCATTTCCTTTGCACATCACCTTTTCCTTTGGGGTATTCTTTCATATCTTCTCGGGATTCATCCATACATAATAGGATACCATGTCCTTCTCATACACGACACCTCCCGGCCACCCGGGTGCCGCTTACTACGGCTTTTCCACCAGCGCATCTCCTTCACCTGCTGCTTCACCATCGGGATCTCCAGGATACACTTCTTCACGACACCCATTCCGAACCCACTCCCGACACACAAGTTATGCAGATACTACTTCATACCGGACATCTGCTACTGAGGCGAGACCTTTCTCCCCCAGATTTACGTCAAGCGGACAATACGCCACTGGTGCTGGTCCAAATGTGAGTCGAAACAAAAGTTCTTGGTCATCACCGCCGCCACGTCATGAGACGAAGCGTCAGTATTCTGGTTCCCATCGAACCCCTCATGGGGCTGCCGAGGACGACGAATATTATGAATATCTAGAGGATGTAGATGGCATCATATATTTGTGCAGAGTGCCTCGTCGGCCGGCGGCGCACACATCTTACAAATATAGTAGTCATGGTACTGATAAATATTACAACCAGAGCCCCAAGTATGCTGAAGATCCTGAGTCGTCATACAGACATCGTCGACAAGCTTCCGCCACATCTACACCTCAACGACCAGCAACCACTCGACCCGGCGCAACTCGACCCGCAACCACATCATCAAGGAGTAAACCTCAACCTGCCCCGGAAAAGGCCACCGAAGCCGATGCGCGCAGACATCACATCCCGGCCGGATACTCTCTCAAGAACTGGGACCCTACCGAAGAACCTATCATGCTCCTCGGTAGTGTTTTCGACGCCAACAGTCTTGGCAAGTGGATCTACGACTGGACCGTCTATCACCATGGCCCCGCTACCCCATTATCCGACATGGCTGGTGAGCTTTGGTTATTACTAATTCAATTAGCCGGCAAGGTCAAGCGTGCAGAAGAATGCATGCCTCGCATCCGACAACAAGACAATCGCGAGATGGTCGACGACTTCATCGATTCCGGAGAACGCTTGTCAGATAAATTGAAGAAGCTCCTCAAGGCATGCGAAGCACCCATGTTGAAGGCAGGTCGAAGTGGCACCAAGTCCGCAACCACACAACTCGGCAAGAATGCCGGTACCGAATTCGTCGATTCCATCTTCGGACGCGACAGACAACTTGACCAGACCGAGAAGTTCATGGCATCAGTTCGATTATGGAACATGCGATTCGATGCCAACTGCGAAGAAATTCTCCGCAAGCCAGGTCAACACGTTTAAGCAATTTAAACGTCTCAACTAAAAAAAAAATACATTATATGGATCCATACACAACGGATTAGAGGGGAGGGAGTTTGTTTATTTCTTCCATCATCTCGATTTCTTACGAATCAAACGATACCCATGAGACCATTATGCATGCGTTCTCAATTTGCCTTACGGGTCGGTCATTGTAAGATATTTAAAAAAAAGTATGGTTTACAAAGGGAGGCGCGAGCCAAAACTTTTCCGGTTCAGTCAGGCATTGGGCGGGATTTTTTCATTTTTTTTGTTTCATCAAAAGATTACATTTGCAATTTGCATGTTGGACATGGCATGTCCTTTCAACGGCGGATTTGGGGGCAGGGGGAAAAGTTTGCTTTGCTATCATATCAGCATTGGAAATTGTTAATTAAGGGGTTACTAGCTGGCTGGCTGGATGGATGAATGGATGGATGTATGGAAGGATTTGCTCGCTATTTTCACTTCTCGGATTTTTTCACGCTTCAAGACATGCGGCGGGACTTTTTTTTTAGTTTTTTTTGTTTTACGCATTTATGGGATAGGAATGGAAGGGAAGGGAAGGGAAGGGAATGGCAATGGCGATGGCGATGGATTGGTTCAATGGATTGGTTCAATGGCAATGGCCACATTTGTAATAATAGTAGTTTTTAGTAGATGGTTGCTCGCTTGCTCGCTTGCTTTCTTGCTTTGGCGTTTGCCCTCGCCTAGCTTAGCCTAGCCTAGCCTATGATACCTATGCTATGATATGATGTGTATGGCATGTATGATGGCATAGCATGGCATGGCGTGGAGATGATGGCGAGAGATGGCATCATCTGGATATACCCTTTATACATTCTTGTTTGTGTTTTTTTTTTTTGACTTTAGCTTGGTCTATTGTTTGTTTGTTTGTTTTGTTTTGTTTTGTTTTGTTTTGTTCGTTCTTTGGGTGCGTATAGCAAGCATAGGTAGTTTCAATTCGAGATGGTGGGGTTCTTTTTCTCTCTCTCTTTTATATATGATATGATATGATATGATATGATATGGTTGTTGATTGATTATGTGGTGGTGATGCGGTGATTATGTGGTGATGATGAAGCGTTGTGTTTCTGTATATCTATGTGTATATGTATATATATGTGGTTTTGGTGATATAATAATAATGATGATGTAATAATAAAAACTTCTCTAGCTAATCCTATACCTACCTAGGTGCCTATCTACTTTATCTAGTACCTACTTACCTGGTACCTACTTACCTAGTACCTACTTACCTAGTACCTACTTAGCTAGTACCTACTTACCTATCTCGTTCTTAAGTGTATGTACTGGTAGGTAGGTAGGTAGGTAGGTAGGTAGGTAGGTAGGTAGGTATGCATGGTTGATGAGGGAGGCTTGTATGTTGGTTGGTGTGTATGTTGATGTATATAATATTGATGTATATAATATTGATGTATATAATATTGATGTATATAATATTGATGTATATAATATTGATGTATATATTAGTGTGTATGTTGGTGTATATATTACCTAGTGTGTATGTTGGTAGGTGCATGTATTTTGATATGTATATAATTGATATTTACATTGATATTTACATTGATATTTACATTGATATTTACATTGATATTTACATTGATATTTACATTGATATTTACATTGATATTTATATTAATATTTACATTGATATTGATAGTTGATAATTCATCACCAATGCACATGGATAAATATGATAAATATAAATACAATGATACTTACAATAATATAATGAGAATAACAGAATAATAGAACAGAATAATAATAGAATTAATCAAATAGTTCGTGCGTGCATCTATCCATCCATCCATGCGTGCATATTCTCGGCTATACGTACGAGTTTGGCAGAGAGAGGGAAAATTGATTGGGATTGGGATTGGGATTGGGATTGGGATTGGAATTGGAATGGCTAGATGCAAATACATGACCCGGTGGGTTTGTATGTAGGTACTATCTTGTATGTGCTATGTTGTAATTATGTTGTATGTTGTATTGCCATGCGATAGATATATATGCATATTCTGCGAGTGAAGCAGCATTGGAAAGATGAAAAAGGGGAGGGGTGAATGGTTGGTTACATGTTGGGGAGATATAGAAAGTCAAAGTCTTCTACACCGAAATTGAAATTGAGATTGAAATTGATTCATTTCCTTTCCTTTCCTTCCCTTCCTACCTATCCAATTGGTACAGGATTCATATCAACTAGGTATTAAGTTGTCACTCGTAAGGGATCTGGAAGTCCATTTTGATGGTGATTGTTTAGATATGCAATACATCATATCATACTGTATAATAGCATGGTCTAGATACAGGTATTGCACGAGGAAACACATGAGGATTACTTGTTGGGATAGAATCAATGCGTATTGTTCTACTGAATACATACTTCTGGTTTGCTACTCTTTACCCAGGGCATGCAGGTAGTGTGCCATTACATCTTAGCTGCGAGGCTGCCCATTTGTGACCACCTTCTCGGAAGAGGGTGTGCGGAAGAGGAGAGAGGGTCGTGTGGTGCCATGTCTATCAGCTCACCATACGCATAGTCTACCATCTTATGGTTTTGCGACCCCGCTTCCTCTTACAGACAGCGGAGTTGAAAATATGATGTTGGGGTTAACGTTTCAATCGAGATGACGACCCCACCTTGTAAGCAAGCGCAACGATGGCACGTAATTAATCATCATCATCATCGATATCACCTAAGATTCTCCAGCCGGGATGATATCAATTTTTGTAATTTTTGGGGGATTCACTATTAGGTCTCGTCTTCCCCTTTTGAGTTTGCATCCCCAGAATATGCAGTGTCCTCCCCAAGAATAATAATGTGTGCCTTCCCCTGAATCGCCGTCTGCAGTTTTTTGAGTGCGGGTGCAATGGAAATGTTGTGAACCATTCATTTCGGGCCTTTCATGCTCGGGCTGGCTGACTATTAATCACTATCGCAAAGCTTGTAAGCACAAGCCTTATCTGTGTTGAGGGTTAAGGTTAGTTTATATTTTTTGCCTAATGGGATGTAGATGTTAGAATTTCTGGGAACGTGATGTTGATGCAGCGCTTAAAGTTGAAATATCGATGCCCGAAGGGTTGGGTTGGCGCTTGATCCGTGATGCGTCATGTTATCTTCGTAGATAAGAAGAGCTGAAGAAAATACCGACGGGCATGGAAACCCGTTGAGAAGTAATCAATATCACATGTATATTTAGGCTTCCATTATTCGGGATTCCAAGCATAATATCTTGGATTGGAATAGGATAAGATGGGATGGTAAAGGGACGGATGAAATGGTTGGATAATTGGATAAATCCAAAAACACAACACATGGTCGCACAGCATCCGATACCCATATCCATTATAGTATGTATCATGCACTCATGCACACAGTGCCACACACACCAGAAAACTGTGCCCCTCCTCAGCAGCACCTGCTCACATACATACATAACTTTCGCGAACTATTTATAGTTCATTATGAGTATGTATACTCTGTAAGAGAATTCAACAGCCACAAGCTAAGGTTATCTTCTGAGCGGAGGTAAGCGACGGAAGGGTTGCAGAATCTGACCTGCAGCAAGGCGTAAAGTTATATAGCAAGGAAAAAGATAGAAGAGCCCTACTAAAGTAGATTAGAGTGGTCTCAATTATGAAGGATTTAAGATTATTAGAAGTTCTAACGAAGGAATCTAATTCTAGGAGTAGAACGGGAAGAAACGAATGTAGGTAGTAGTCATAATGAATAACGTTTATTTAGCTCGGTAAATTTAGTGGTATACCGTATTTAGCTTAGCGTAGTTTATATTCGGAATCGGCAGCAACCATCAAGCTAAACTAGGGAGTATCCGTGTCCGTCGATAAGCGGAAAGGAAGAAATTGAAGCGAGGGGGAAGATTTGCCATGTTTCTAGTGCATGCGAAGAAAATAATTCTGATACCAACTCCCTTGAAGCCCTCACACATTCCACACAACACGACACGACACGACGCACGTAAAGCGAAAAGGTTTGGTGCGGAACGTGGAGCGTGGAACGTTGGACGGAAGAAGAAAGGAAGGGAGAGTGCGTGATTTGTGTGCGAGTGAGTCTGTGAGAGAGGCCGATAGCACAAGCTTCCAGGGGAGTTTTTCCGTGCACACAATTGAGTGAGCGGATTGGTTTGTTTAAGGTTACAGGCATCAGCGTACGGTGTATGTATATGCAAGAAGGGAAAACGTTAAACGGCGACTAAGAAAAGTTTTGGGAAGACGTGACGGATAAGTTGGTGAGTTTATGTGGTCATAGGCGGAAGTTTTGGATTGAGCAACTACCGTGTTGGGCTGAGACATACATATCTGCATACTTGTAAGACATCTCTAGCCGGACAAGAGTGTGCGATAACAATTACGGAATTTACGAGTTGGAACGAGGGAATCAGCCTCCAAGGCTGAGGAATTGGGGGTAGCCTTGTTAGGAATCCCACGAGGCTATTTTATCTCCATTTGCGGCTCGATTCTTCCTTCGAATAGAAATACGCATAATACATCACGATGCATTACATACGATTATTCAAGCAGCCTCGTCTGCTACCTCTCTCATCCTCCGCATCCTCATCTTCTCCTAGAATTTTATCTGCAAAGATTACTATTACAACAGATTTGGGGGAATCATTTTTGATGTCTGATGTTAAATTACGTGCGGAGATAGAAGTTGACGGGGTGAGCGCTGGGGCTGGGAAAGATTATACATGGAAAGGGGCAAATGGAATGAGGAGCTTGGAAATACATATACCGGTACGAGTACCGCGTGAATCGGGTAGGTGGACAACGATGGTTGTCGGACCTGCAGAGAATATGTATAGGGTAGATTCCTTCGAGGATGTTTTGGGGAAGAGCAATGGCCATGGGGGCGGGATTGCGAAGGTGAGAAGTAGGGGAATTGATCTGAAAAAGGGAGAGACAAGATCGGAGGGTATGGCTGAACGTGTTTTCAGTACTGGATTTGGAAGAGGGGATGAGATCCGCATCTGGGAGGAGACTGGAGAAAGTATCGCGAGACACATTTGTAGGTTCTTCTTTGCAGGTAGGTGGGTGAATTATTTTCTTTTTAAACTAATGATTTCATGATGTAGGGGATGCGGGTTTAGTGCTCTCATCGTATCTTTCATCCCTTTGGACTTCTTCAAAATCTATAGGCTCTCTGCCTATATTAGAAAAGTTCCTAAGTACGCAAGAGGATATTAATATCCTTGAATTGGGAGCCGGATGTGGAATCGTGGGTATTACACTTGAGACTCTCTTTCCTGATAGGATCAATAAAATTTTACTCACCGATCTCCCCGAAGCCTCGGAGATACTAGAGAAAAATATAGAGACCATGACTTCAAAGTCAGATGCCTCACTTTGCAAGTCTTGCTCTCATCAAGTCCTTGATTGGTCTGAACCACTTCCTGAGGGTGTACGAGGCGAAAGGTGGGAGCTGGTTGTTGTAGCGGATTGCACGTATAATCCGGATGTAGTACCTGATTTGGTATATACATTGACGAGAGTTAGAGAGAAAAATCAAGGGGTGTTGGTTTTGTTGGCAATGAAGGTGAGACATGACAGTGAGATGGTATTTTTTGAGCTTATGGAGAAGGAAGAGTTTGCAGTTGAGGAGAGATGTAAGGTGCCATTGGGGATGGTAGGGGAGGAGGGCGAGGAAATCGAGATTTTCGTTTTTAGGTGAATAAATAGTCTTCTATTTGGACTAGTTGTGATAAACGTTATGTTGAATTTCTATGTGATTTCGCTTTGAAGCGGGCCGGTGACAATTGGGTAGATATATTGGTTGTCAATGTGACTAAATCAAATTCTGGTTCTTGTATTTCACGAGTGCAGTGCATGGGCCTAGATCGAAAGCAAGAAGCAAATAGTGAGACGAGAACAAGTGTTATTGTCTCTGCTTCAGTTCGCTCTTTTTGACTCCTGGAAGAAATCTTGGGATGACTACTAGCTGGGTATCCATATTCGATTTACACATTCATTGGTAGCATTCGATCATTCGCACTTGTTACATGCATGCATGCGTTCATTCGCTCATCCGCTCTTCATCTCTTCTAGAAGCCTTCTCAAAATTCACCCCTAACAACCTCACTCCGATCACCATATAACCCAAAGCATTTGTATTGGCATTCTACGAGAGGTGAGGCTTAGTAGGTGATTATCCACTTCACATGTTTGTATCCACATTACATCTTATTCTAGCTAGTACTAGCCTACCACTATAGTATATGCATCAATGTACTTCCTAGTCTAAAGTTTAAACTTGACCTCCCCCAAAAGACACCATTCAATCAATTTACTCGCTCCCATCCAGCCACCCACCAACTACATAGCGAGCTCACATCCACTACGCTCACAGCCCATACTGCCTCTCCGCCTCTTCCGGGGCCCATCCCTCTTTATTCCTACCCCTCGGCTGATTTCTCTCCTGCATCTTCAAGTTTCAACGCATCCTCGTGTTTCCGAGAAGGATTTCGCGAACCGCAATACCGGGTACTCAAGATGAATATGGGGATTGTAAGACAGATTGCTGAGGTGATGAGGGTTCGTTTTGGGGATGTGGTGGGGTTTGGTTGTTGAGTGCAGGGTTGGGGTGGTTTGTTGGGGCTGATTGATGGATTTGGAAATGTAGAGGGAAGGGCCTGCTTCTTTAAGGGATCATTCTCGAGTCGTTTACTAGAGGATGAACGATTTCTTTAATGAGCTCTACATACTATAGACTTTGTCTCATTCTCATCCATCCTCCTGCATCTTTCTTCTCTCTTTTACCACCAAAGAAATTATTTTGTCTCTATTATAAGGGGGATTCCTCATTGCTCTGTCAACATTCTCTACATTAAGTCTCTTGATCACACTAAATTAAGTTAGTATATCAAAATGCTTGGATGGTGGAGTAAGTATACTATGGTGATTCGTTAAAGGCTTGTCTGAAGGCTTCGGGCTCAATTCTAGTCCATTCATTCCAGAAGACATATGGTTCAATGCAATCACCTGGTAGTTTTCCATGACTAGATAAACCAAATAGCCTCCTGGAACAAGGCAACTCCCTTCTTGTTCTTCCTAACTAAATCCAATAATATATGAAAAAGGTTTAAATGGGATTTCCTTATTTTCCTTATCTGCATTGCTCTTTAGTTTCTCGTAAGCTGTCTTCATTCTGTCCAGACATGCAAGCTCACGTTGCCCATAGTTGTATCTAGGGTTTATTCGGGGAGCGGGAGGCTCATTCTCTAGAGTCCTAGAATTATTGTTAATATGCTTTTCCCTCCATAAGAAACAATTTATGAAAGAGATGTGTAGAACTCAAGTACAGATGGTAAAAAACATACTGCATCCAGATCTTAACGATTGCAGGGGATGCAATCCCTTCTCTCTCTCGTGTACAAGTGTGCATTCATAGACAGCTTTTGAGAAATACTTGTCTTCTACTTCCTTGATCGGGCTCCCAGAATGTGACCAGATATCATCCCCAACTTTGAATTGATGCCCTGATCTCATACGATTTCCAATAAAGTTTCTCCGTCCCATCGCTATGAAATGAAAACGGGCTCGGAGATGATTATGGGGTTTTTTTTTGGTTAGCGTGGTCGTGATCGATGTTGTCAAAAAGACCGTGATTGAAGGGGAAAGAAAGGTGACTTTGTTACTATCCGCGACGGGGCGGGACTACCGTCCTTCATCACCTAACTGTGATGAGGTACGCTAACACAGATTTGAAAGAATAGTGGGGAAGCAAGATAAGTTATATAGTTGGTGGAACTCGCAATAATGATGTACAGGAGATAGGTTTCGTGCGAAGATTATTATACTAAACCAGCTCAGTAACCCACAATCTAGCGTCACGAGCAATGCGAGCCCTTTAGCGATACAAGTGACTATATGCATTATCAGCCAAAAGGCCCGCAATGACCAATGGGCTAATACACTAAAATAATAGACACATCATCAATGCTCGGTGAGGTCTGCTGCCTGGCTGCGGACGACCTTATGCTAGGGCCACTGAGGTTTTTGGAGCGATATGTATCGGAAAACACATACTCTCCCCTCCCCTAAACAAAGGTTAAAGATTGGGCTTGGAGTAGGGCAAAGAATTTAACCTTTGTTCAGGGGAGGGGAGAGTAGCAGAAGTACCGTCTAAACTCACACAATTCAATTCATAATAAAAGTTTTTCGGAATAATCCATCGAGTAACACAGGGTATACGATTGAGAGAATCACTAAAGTGGATAAAGTTATAGACACTTTTGCTTCGGCCCCGGGATGGGACGGGCTTATTAGTGTTAGTGTGAAATGGTCTATGTGAATTTAGACGGTAGGATGATGATGACTTGGTACCAGAATTAGGTCACCGGTTTCGCTGGCGTTGCAAAAACAAAGATGGCGATACGAAGTAGGTACGTTTTGGTCCTTGATTCGAGATGTCATGAAGCCTTTGTCCTGTCCGAGGGGTCGGAAGCCCGTGTGTCATCTCATCTCATCTCATCTCATCTCTCATCTCTCATGAAGGCTATACATAGACCGTGAGAGCTCTCCACCTCGACCTGCCTCCGACCTCCGACCTTTGCACGCCTTTCTCAGCGATCTAAAACTTTCCTTCAGCACTTTTGTTTTGATATTAATTTGGGTTCAAGAAGCGAAAAGACACTACGACTATGTATATGCCTGTTAACTATTCTTTCACCAGTCTAGGCCCGATGGAAGTATTAGAGCGTAGATCTTAAGTTAATAGAGGGGACAAAGGTTGGATGTTACCTTAATGGAAAGAGCAGGTCGGCGGGGAAACATTGGATTCACCTTGTTAATTGATGGGTTGTATGATTGGGAAACGAATTTAGGCGAAAAAAAGGGGGTGTATTCAGGGTTGGGCACCCTACCCTACCCGCGGGTATTTGGCCTCATAGGGTAGTATACCCTACCCAGTGAGATTCTATAGGGTGGTTACCCGGTCAATACGACGGGTACCCGGGTACCCAGGGGTATATATCATGTGATCGTCCCATAGTTGT
>NGKJ01000052.1:194719-220297 GCA_002162495.1 Myriosclerotinia curreyana | reverse complement strand
AAAGTATCCTAATTTTAAGTTTTAGTATATTATAATGATAAGTTATTTATTAATTGATTTTATAATAGTGTTTTATAATAATTTTAATGCGTGCAAGATATAGGGACGTGCACGATATAGGGATTTCGGTTACAAATCAAACCCATCCTTAAGGCTCAAATCATCAACTTTGCTGTTTCAAAACCCTTCCCACTTCCCTCGCCAATACCTCACGAGTATGATAGGTGATTTTTCCAGTATTATACCAGAAATCTTCCGGTATTGGTTGGCATTCTGGTCCTGGATAGGCTGTGTAATTCGCTGGTCTGAGTTGGTCATCGAGATGCGGGTTGTGTTTTTGATGAGGTTGTAGAGGAAAAGCAGTTCCATTGCAAGCTTGAATGGGCTGCTTTAATTTTAAGGTGGAAAGTTCAACTTCCATATCGTTGGTATGCTTTGAACGATGGAATAGTCCACATATGAATATGAAGTCAAAGACATGATAAATTTTAGAGTAAAGCATTTTTGGTTGTAGTTGATGTAATGTTGGAGTTTAACGTTGATAAATTTCTTAATCATTAATGATGGTCGGAGATATATTTTAAAGCCGAAAGAAGAGAGCCCAACACATGATCTTGGCGCTAATAAATAAATGTTCCCCTCATTCATAATAATGTACCCATCCCATCTCATCTAATCTCATCTAATCTCATCTAATCTCATCAAAAGCCTCAAAATTACTATTATTATGACTATTATTATTATTACTATTCCGTCTATTACTCCGAACCATCTCTTTTCCTCTTTTCCTCTTTTCTCACTCTTACAAATACTTTCCTCATTTGGTTCTCCCCTCCGTCCCCCCTTACTGGGTATTTATCATGAGATCTCTTCATCTCGTGTATATTATCACTTAGGGGAAAACCGCGGACAACTTGTGGACAACCATGGGAAGGAACTTCCTTTAAGTGTTAGACGCGTCGCGAATACCTGCGCTTAGGGGTTGTGAAGTGAAAAATTAGGTAGGTGAGAAAGAAGAAGTTATTAGACAATTAATTACATTACATTATGAAAAGGTAGGAAGCGAAGAGTAAATGATAATGATAATGTATAGGACTTTCTACAAATACCTCAACATTTCCTCTTCTTCTCTTCTCTTCTTTTCTTCTCATTTTCATCTCAAACTTTCATCTTTTCTATTTAGATTCACCAAGTGGTTAAATTTTTTGATCTACCTCAATAGCCCTATAACCAACTAACCCCACCACTAACACCCCGCTATCAACAACTTACCTACCTACTATCAACAAACTAAAAAGTCAGAAATCCTTCACCTCACACTCACACTACTCGAACAACAGTAACAGCAACATCATCTTTCTATACATCCCCCAAAAAAACTATTCAAAATGACTACCACATCAATGATTCAACCAAAATTCTTATTGAAAGGCGATCAACTTGGTGTAGTCGCTGTTGGGTTCTCTGGTGGACAAGTAAGTTGCTTTTCCTTGTCCCTCTTTTTAATCTTTCTTCCAAATCTCACAAACTAATATAATCAACTCAGTGCAAACCAGGAGTTGATGCAGCACCTTCAGCGCTCATCAAAAGTGGACTTCTCACTCAACTCGAGGAAGAATTAGGATACAAACTTCATCATGATAACACTGTTCATTCTTATAAGGAATTGATCCCTTCAGAGGATCCAGATCACCGAAACATGAAGAACCCCCGCGCAGTCTCTGCCGTTACACAAAAGCTCTCGGAACAAGTTTATGGACATGCCAAGGAAGGTCGTTGCGTATTGACTCTCGGAGGTGATCATTCCATTGCCATCGGTTCAGTATCTGGAACTGCGAAAGCAATCCGTGAACGTTTGGGAAGAGAGATGGCATTGATCTGGGTTGACGCACATGCCGATATAAATACACCAGAAACATCCGATTCTGGAAATGTTCACGGAATGCCAGTCGCATTCTTAACACGCCTTGCCCAGGAAGATCAGCCTGAAATCTTTGGATGGTTAAAGGATGAGCATATGGTCAGTATTAAGAAAATTGTTTACATTGGTTTGAGGGATGTGGATAGAGGGGAGAAGAAGATTCTCCGCGAGAATGGAATCAAAGCATTCAGCATGCATGACATTGATAGGTTTGTGTTCCCGTCGCACCAGTTAATTCCAATAAACTAACCCTTAATTACAGACACGGTATTGGCAGAGTCATGGAAATGGCACTCGGCCACATCGGTAACGATACCCCAATCCATCTTTCCTTCGATGTCGACGCTCTAGATCCTACATACGCACCTTCGACTGGTACACCTGTTCGTGGAGGTTTGACCTTGAGAGAAGGAGACTATATTGCTGAATGCGTTCACGAGACTGGTTCTTTGATCGCAATGGACTTGGTCGAAGTCAACCCTACACTTGAGCCCGGTATCAATGATATTGGAGCACACGAAACCGTTCGAGCTGGATGCTCATTGGTTAGATGCGCTTTGGGTGAGAGCTTGCTATGAATACTAGGTAGTTTTTTGGGATATTGGGAATAGATATTGATAAGACATTGGATAAGATATACCCTTAGATCGAGGTTGGCTACCTAGGTATTTATACATTCGGTATTGGAATTCATGGGTGGATCTTTTGGTCACGGTTTAAATACTTAGCAAAGATTCACAAACTTTCATATGCTTAAGACAAGTCATAAATCATAAACGGTCCATAGGTATCAATATTAAAAATATATCAAAACTTCCCCACCAGTAGGTAATAAGTTCACCGCAAATTAACATAAACATGGTCATTGTTATTGTCCTCGTCACCGATAAATACCTTTTCTAAAAATATAATCAAAAATTCTCCGATGTCGAGTTCTTAACTCCCGAGTCTTTTGTCATACATGATACCGACCGAGTACGAGTAACCAAGAAGGTCCCAAGTACTACCCTACCTAACCAGCCTCATGGATTTATTGGACTTTGATGGATGGATGATGGATGATGGATGATGGATGGATGGATGGATGGATGGATGGATGGATGGATGGATGGATGAGTTGATGAGTTAATGGGTGATGCGCTGTGTTGCCTTTAACGTCAGTCCTTCATCCCAGCTTTCCCAGCCCCTCCCAAAGACTTACATGCTGCCATGCCCAATTACATTCAACATTCATTCATTATTCACACCGCGAAAATGTATGTATGATAAATGATAAATGATAAACCAATGAATCATGTCCTTGTCCTTTTAAACTTTGGTTCTTCATTCTTCATTCTTCATTCTTTACTTACTTTACTTTACTTCACTTCACGTCCATACGTACTTTACGTTACGTTCATATAGTCATCTGAAGTATATGCGATAATACCCCCGCCCTTGGTTCGAGTACCTTGCAATCTTATCGTATCATCGAGTCCGAGTGGAGGAACAGGAATAGGAACATGAACAGGAACAGGAACATATGTAAAACACCTCAGCGAACGACAACCACAACACAACCCATTCACTCGCATCAAAACATACGAGGGAGATTTACGTGGACAAGTTCGTTTATACTTAACTTAACGTACCAGCTATTTCAAGGCTGAGATCGTGTGAAGAGATTTCGTGAAGGGGGAAGGGTATATTTATCTTCAATCGCAAATTTATTCAAGGGAGAGGGGAATTATTATCGCATCATCTATCATTCGACGCGCCGAGAATTGGATTGGAAAGAACTTAAGTCGGAGATACAACTGAGGTTCGGATCTAGAGGATTTGGGGTCGCATACATCTTTGAACTCTATCGGATGACATTTGATTCACGGCAAACCAGAAATCCAAGAAAAGGGCTGAGGATATAAGAGGAGATCAACTTCAAATTGTTCGCATAACCTTCCTTGACCTAGGTTAGGGATTCTCTACCACGTCAATTATCTTCCAAACCCACAAACCAATCCACAAACATGGTTTCAACTCTCTCCTCCTCATCAGGAGGCATCCGCGAACGCTCCACTGTCCTCCTCACTCGCACCCGTACGAAATACCGCTGGCCACCCCTCCAACTTAACTTCTGGATTCTCATCATGTTAATCGCATCGTGTACCATCCTCGGCATATCGGCATATTTCCTCTCGGTGCAGAATCAATTACATCTCGGGGTCCCGTGGTATTTACCCTACTGGGTGGTCTCTGCTTCTCTGGGCGTGAGCTTCCTGTTAATGATGTTATGGTTGATTTCGCAGCGGCAATTGCTTCCGGGGATCGTGATCCTCGGGTCCTTCATCCTGTTCGTGTTGTGGTTGGTGGGATTGATCGTGTGGTCGATTGAGCTGTGGGGTCCCACGGGCTCGGTCAATGGGAATTGTAACATATATGTGACGGCGAATCCACAGAGCGGCCCATCCACGAATACGTTGGCTTGGTTGCAGCAGCATTCCATATGTCAGAGTTGGATTGCCGCGTGGGCTTTCCAGTTGATCGGCGTCATTTTCTTGTTCTGGATGATGATTATGAGTTATCAGGTTTATAGGATGGATGACTGAGAGGGGTTGGGGGGAGGAGACCCACGGGTTCAAGATGCTACGAATGTTATGTGAATGATACTAGGATGGGAATATGGGCTGGATGTGGGAAACGGATATGTAGAGTCTGGGATATAAACGAGTCCACGAATAGGGATATGATACGAAATGAGGAACGACTAAGCAATCGCAAATACGAGTGATGCATCGATGCGGCGTTAATCAAAATGGGATAGAAAGGAAATATATCATGCGCAAATGTTATTCTTCCTCATAAATTATAAATATGCGAGTTGTGCATGCGGGCTTCAATTATATCTTTATATGCATTAATCCAATATATTCCTCTCATAATTAGATAGACGTTACCCGCTTGCACACGCGAAAATGACCCGGACCCTAAGTACTTTAAGTCGCAAGTCCTATATAAGTGTATACCACACCACACCACACCATACCACAAAACACCACACCACACCCTCTCCATTCAAGCCCGCTTTCAAATACTCAATCTTTTCATATTCCTAAGCTTTTCATATTCCTAAGCTTTTCATATTCCTAAGCTTTTCATATTCCTAAGCTTTTTTCTTTCATGCTTTGCTGTTTTGTAAACTTGGTAGTTGTACGAGTAGTTGTAGTTGTATTTGCTTATTTTGGATTTGCTTATTTTGGATTTGTTTATTTTGGATTTGCTTATTAATTTTGGATTTGTTTATTTTGGATTTGCTAAATAATTGCTAATTGCTAATTAATAATTACTAATTGCTAATTCTAGTATATATAATAGGAAAATATATACATGCTGTAAGTAGGTAAGTAGAGCATGTGAGAAATCGCATGTGGTTGGCTGGCCTTTCATCAACCCGAGGTTGTTGAAGTTGTTCGGGGGATGGAGAGGGAGAGGGAGAGGGAGAGGGAGAGGGAGAGAACTGCATGGAAATGAGTAGTTGATGTAAGTTTCTCTTATCATGTGGCTGGCTGGCTAGCTGGCTAGATTTTGCAAGGTGTTACATTAGTTGGGAGATGGAAAATAAGAGATGGGAGATGAGTATATGCAACTGGCATACGCGATTCAGAGAAGATAAAGAAGCTACTCATTTAATTACTTAATTACCTACTTACCTACTATAACACAGCTCCTCCCGTATCTCATCAAGATTGAAGGTCTCCGATTTCCATTCCTCCACATCCCATCCACATGAGTCATCACAATTCGAGCTCTTGCGTATCGTATTCTAAATATGCGTACTCCGTAATAAGAGCAGATATCCCGTTTGCAAACGGGAGTCTCCTATCCACATACATTCTCGAGAAATCCGAGCTATTTTGCGCATTGAGCAGAGCAGGCATTTATGGCACCGTGACTAGTTTTACATTTCGTACTATCCCTGCCCCGGAGGAAGATATTATGTTTTATCATAGGTATGTCTGGAATCGCATTCGAGCTATGAATGAATGAATGGGTTGCGGTTTAGGATTACGCAGCGGGACGAGGCGTGCCTCAAAATATAGTTGAGATGAACATTCGAGTCGTGGCTGTTAATAATGAGGGATTGAGCTTCCTGTTTTTCTTCAGAATGGTATACCAAGGGAATCAAGCGAGCGACGAAATTATTATTGCTCTACTATCAACCGCCCTTAATCTGATCCGTGGATTGGATGTCGCGAATGCTGGAGCCCATTCCGTTGGGTGCCTAGATTCCTTGCTTTATGCTAATAACAATGCACTTTAATTTAATTGGAACAATACTTAAGTGTTTGAAGTGGTATTCAATTCTACAGCGGCGAGTGCTCCCTTGGCCGGGTTGACCCTTGACTGATTATTTGTATGGCATGCAAATTTTGTATGCGAGTCCTCTCAAAGTCTCAATAACGAATGAATGACTTAAGTAACACTACTTGTTATTAGCAAAAGACTCTAATGACGAATGATTTAACAAAGGCAGGTCTGACGGCTTATATCAATCGTCTCTGTGAAAATGATTGATCAAATAGTCTGTCAAGAAGAGTTCTGCATAGTTTCGCCTTCACGGTAACGTCTAACCACAACCACCAGGCGTGGTCCTTCATACTCGCAGCTCAGAGAGGACCAACTCCAGTCATGCTTCGAGTCCCCGTCGAAGAAACTTCATATGCTCACCGTGACCAAATATTTAAATCGCAACTATTAGTCGGCGTATCCACCGGAACATTTCCCAATAAATAAGGGTATGATTTTCTGAATCCAATCATTGCCGATAGTGAGACTGCTGAGAATCACGTTTGGTATGTATTACAACTATGCAGATCCATCCTTGACTGCTGCTGGTGCTCATGAGAATTGTTGGTGACTCAACTATTGAAGGTTGTCTCATAAAGGCACTGGTGGATCCTGATTTGGTTTTCATGAACCCGCAGACAGCTAATAGTGCTGGAGACTGCTGAATTATTACAGGACAGCGTTGTTTGAATAGCCAATGCGTTGTTATAGTAAGTCGATTATTAAAGTTAATTGGAGCAATGATTCCAACATACTGTACCCAATTCTGAGCCTCATTTCCACATACACCGGAACTGGGGAGCAAATTGAGATGCACCTGGTATTATTTTGAATTAAAATGACATCAGAATAAGGTATAACGTTATGTCCCCCATTAGTTTCAATATTTCCCAGAAACGGTCATGGAAAGACGATCCAGCACATATTTTCCAGCCGTAATTGGAGGATATTTGGAGGGGTTGTCCTCTGTCACACATGACGGTAACGTTTCTACGGTCTCGTCATAATTGATGGAGAAAAATAGGGGTACCGAGTAGCGAGTTTTCGAAGTTCTGTTGACAACTCGGTGAATAGTACTCTTATAAAGTCCATTTGTCCATCGCATCAGAAAATCTGCAACATTGACAACAATTCCACCTTCAACCGGTTCCGCGCTTACCCATTTTCCATCTGGACTGAGAACTTCTAGTCCAGGGGTTTCATCTTGTAGGAGCAAGGTAAAGCACTCGTAATCTGAATGTGCACCAAGACCAATTTCTTCGTCGTCGTCCAGGGACGAGAGAGGCTTTGGATTTGGATTTGGACGATACTTGATTAATCGTGCAATCCCTCCCGGGTGTGTAACGAGTGGATCAAAGTAATCCTCGGGAAGAGATAGAGATAGAGCGAAGAGGCGGAACAAATGTTTGCATAATTGCAAGATCTGTGGGAAAAAATCAGAGAGGAAATGAAGTCTTAGGTGTAGAGGCGTACCCGACCATAATAGTCCGCAATTCCCTGGTAAAATCCAGGGATTTCAGATTCATTGGGCCACTGGTTTTTACCACCAGCAGATGTACCATCAAGCTCTACATATTTTCCATCTCCACCGGTGGGATCCAGACCATACTCATAACCCCAATTGAAAGCCTCTTTTGTTTCTTTTGTTGTAAAGTCATTTGCGGATGAGTAGCTGGCTGGTTCGTATCCTCTGAATTGGTCCGAATTCTTGATGTGAATGGCATCTTTCGAGGATTGAGGTAACTCCATGAAGAAGCGTTCGCAAAGCTTGAATACTTCATCGCATATACTCTTTGGAATTCCATGCCCCGTAATGAAAAAGAAACCCACTGTCGTACATGCTTCATTGATCTTCTTTGCAACCTCTTGACGATCGGATAAAGATGACGAGAATGAAGGGGTTAAATCAATGACAGGAATTGATCGAAATGAAGAAGGGCCAGAGGTATCCACAAGGCGAGATTGTAACCAATCTTGGACTTCCTGCGCAGCAATTCGTGAATTTTCTGTAGTCATATCTGCCGATTGGGCGGTAGATGATGATGCTGCCATAGTGTCTGGATCTGAAATAGTCGCAAATGTTGATATGATCAAAGTTGGCACGCAATTTACGAAATAAATCGCAAACTATTTCATTGTTGGCCCCGAACGGGAATATTGAAAGAATGCTCCAACCTTTAAGGTAATAATAGGATTTCGGATTTGGTATGAAATAGATTTCGTTCATCGCGTGGTTGAATTGGGTTGCGCATAGTATTTCTATGACGAGAAGTGGGGGAGAGAGGGGTTGTTTATCATATTCTTATCAAGAAGGTAGCACAAAGTGACAAACAAGAACTGAACGTCGGCATACACCGATGAGCACAGGATATCATAAATGTAAAGTCGAGTCTCTAAGAAGAGCATAGCACTCACCATCAAAAGCTAGAGACAGTATTGAGGCCAGGTAAGGTTATTCTCGTATGTAATTTAGAATACGGCCCCCACGGTTATTCGATATGATATACGCGTGTGGGCGGAAAGCATGTTCAAGGCGAGTTTGCTCATCATCGCCGTTCTGGAATATTGCATAAAGGCGATATTGATCTGGTGGACGATGGGAATAGATGATGGGTGTTGAGCTCAAGGGGAGGTCGATAAATTAGAGTTCCTTAGTCAGGTCAGGGGTTACAGTACATAAATACGTCGCTTTAATCATCACTAGCTAATTGACTAACCACATTACTACAAATATACCCCCCTTTAAAACCACATTTGATGAAGCTAGCTCGTCATGCAAAGGGCAGCTCCTTTGGAATTCCATAATCATCACAACTTGAGAACCTCCATACCCCCTTCAACTTGGGAATATATATCCAGCGGAATATAAGAGCCACAAACCATGGAAATGGTGGAAATCTCGGACCATGAATACCAGACTCATAGGTCACATCGGAGTTTGTGATCAAGAATGGGACATCTCGCACCTATTGATGTGTTAGTGGAATTCAGACTTGACGACGAAATGATCTATACTTTATCTGCGTTTTTCTTAGAGTATTGAGCCATGGCTTTACCGCAATGCTCCCAGTCAATCGATTCATCCTTTCCAAGGTCCTCCAGAAAGCTAATCTCATGGTGTAAATGACTTTCAAGATCCGTTCCGAAGGCATCAATCAATTCCCTCAATCTATGTCCATCATATGGTTTGGCATCATCTTTCACTCCAGACACATATAGATCGAACGCAAACAGCGCAGGAAGGAATCTTTCATGCTCAGCGTGATTGACGTTGAAAACATCATCTCGCGAGCTTTGATCATCGAGTAACTTAAAATATACCGTTTCCTCGGCCGCGTGATGGGAATGAAGAATGGAAGACCAGGCATCGCAAAACTTCATGAAATCTGCAATATCATTGGTTTTCTTTACATTAGGTGCCTGGAGATAGATGCAATTAAGGCCTCTCAGAATGATGTTGTGAACCAAGGCCATTTCCGATGCGTTACGAGAGGCTGCCGATTCTGATTTTCCCTGTCTTTATGTAAGCCTTTGATGTCACTGTCGCATCTTTGTGTGGTAATATCATACATCTAGGGAGGCTCTCGGGGTTGAGAGTAAATTGAAAGGGCTATCTGCCCATTTTTTCGTGGAATCCATTGCGATTATTGAGAAGATGATGATTTTGAGAATTGAGACAACATGAGTTATTATATGCAAAGATACCTCGCGTGGTCATACCATCTCATTTAATTCTGGTTGGCCTATCATTGTTTTACATACCAGCTGATTTGTGGCGTGATTGCAACCGAACAAAAACATATGGTGGGTGAGTCGTACCGAAATCAATTCGTTACCATCAAAATGAAAAGATGTATGACCAGTTAGATATATACAGAAGATATTGGGTTGTGCTAAACTGATTTTGATTTACCGTATCTCCTTAACGGCTGGAGCATGGGTTATCTCGTTACCAAAATAATAGGATTCTCCTGCTTTAGACCTATCTAGATAATCTTCGTGCTCTGCATCATGGTACGTCTAGAACCGATAAAATGGAAAGATGAGATGTCAGATCTCAAGCGTTGCAGTTATCTTTTCAATAGAACTACAATTTGCGTGACCATTTTAGTTGTCAGTGCCTACGTTCACACTGTCGAAGTATCTGTGATGATCTTGCCCAGCACTAGGTACCTTTCGCCCAAGCGATCAAAGTAAAGTTGCCCTCTATAAAATGTGGTATCTAGTACAGTAGAAGTAACTTCTCCTCAATACTGACATTAAAGACACATCTCGTTTATGACGAGTAGTACTAAGAAAACTTGCCAAACTGACGCGTATGGGATAAGGATTGATTTATACTCTCTTTACTTCAAAAGCATTTGAACCGGAGTGCATGGACGATGACTTGTCGCTTTGGGATAAAAACAATGAGAAGAAGCTAGTTGTCGGTGAGTTACAATGGGACGATATCCAGTGGGTAGCGGACAAGTAGGAGCTTTCGACATTAGATTTCAAGAGAATATGTAACGACACCAATGGCGTAGGGCGATAAATGGAGAGCAGTAGGCATGGATGAGCTTTGGAATGCCCGTTTACGTAGAGCTACTTTTTGATGTCTAACTTTGGGTCAACAATCTAAGAACTGTACTCCAAGCAAGAGGAATGAATACCTGAATCAAGATCAATCATTCACCTGCGTTTCAACTATGAACAAGTAATCGAACCGAATTGCAAGATTTTGAACTAATTTTTCGATATCGGCCGTAGCCAGACATCCATAACCTCCATTGTATTGTAATGTGCTCCTTAATCTGAACTAAATCGCTTGAACCTTCGTACTTCTAGACACACTGATCGGTACCCATAAGCTATAATTCTCATCATTTTCAACTCCTTGAATCCGACATTCATCCCAATTAACTCCCTTCATCAAGAGATTCCCAGACTAGCGATTTCGCCCTGTTCGTTGGAAGGTTGAGCACCAAGCTGATACGAACACTTCCACCTCATCTTCACTTGATCACCTTTCCCATGTTCTACACCTTGCAGGTGTATCTTTTGGGTAATGCCCGACTTTTGGTGGGCAGTAAGCCTCCGTCCACTTTGGGGCTGGAGTCGAAGTGTATAACCCTATTCATATCATTAGAACTCATGAATCAAATTAACAGCGAATGAGAGAAAAACATACTTTAGTGACTGCAGCTTGAAAGGTTAGGTCGGATATTTGTTCGTTTGAGTTATTTGAAAATGCAATTGATAATGTGATTACATCAGGTGTGCTTGGTTCGCGGGTAGCATTCAAAGATATTTTGAGGTTGGTATTACTAATAGTTAAATCATTGCTAGATGGAAGACTCTCGGGTAGGGCAGACGAAAATGCCCATTCATCATCATCTGCGGCCGGTGCTGGGGCATTTGCTGCATGTGAAACCGGGGGTTTAGGTTTGGCAAAATCGAACATGGAGCCTGATTGTTGAGGGGTAGATTCTCGTGACGGAGATGTGAGAGCGGCGAATGGATCAATATTTGATGGAGGTCTTGAAACAGCGGACTGTTGCTGCTGCTGCTGTTGCTGCTGGAAGAGAGATGGTTGTGGAGTTGTGGGCTTCGATTGTGGCTGCGAAGATCCAAATGCAGAAAACGCGGAATAATCAGGTTTAACTGGGACACTTGAAGGTACCGGAGATATGGCTGGTGTGGGTCCTCTGGCAGTGCTATTCTCAGTCGTTGAAGACATCAATGCCGGGCCGGGGATATCTAAAACTTGTTGAGATGATGAATTAGAAGCAGACAAAGGTAACTTACTGCTATTATTCCCAAACCCAAGAGAGATGCCACCGCCTAGGTCATATGAAGTGTCTCCCATAGACAGCCCCAATAGATCATCTTCTAAACCACCTGGTTGAGAAGTACTCACCGGAGCATTATTCATAGACGAGCTTCCATTGGTCTCCGGCTCACCATCGAAATCGATCAAGGAAAGTTCATTTGAGGAATTTTTGCCGACCCCCGTACTGGTACCAAGGGTGCCCTTAGCAATTTTTGATGCTGCATCCACATCACCCTTCTTCATCAACTTATATCGCTCCACAGTACGATGTATACTATCATTGATTTCCAAGAGTTTTGCGACAGCTTCGTGATCGTCCGATTCCTCTTCACACATTTTCTGGATTTTGGGATGCGCACTCTGAAGAGCTGAGGCAAGTTCCTCGTAGACATCGCCCTCCGTCATAACATCTCCAGGCTTAAATTCTTCTAGTCGTTCTTCTAGTAATCTTGCTTTCTGTTGAACTTTCCCAACTTCTTCTGCCGCTTTCGCTCGATAATCTGTTTTCGATCTTGTATCGTATCCTGCCATAATTTTCATTAATCTGTTGGCTTCTTGCAAATCCTCAGGTCCGCCACGACGAATTAATTCCTGTAACTTCGCAGATTGTGCCGCCTTTTCCTCTTCTTCCATCTCCTCAGCGGATTTTAAATTCTATCATATCATCAGTCTGCCGTCCCAGTAATCCCCCAAATCCAATACATAACTTACATCGCTGGGATTGAGCACCGCGGCATCCTCCACTCTAACCTCTGGGAATACATATCCCTTGTAGCTCAATAGTCTATGCATATCTCTTATGAAACCTAAATCCTCCTTATACCTCGAAGTCTGACATATTGTCCCCCTCCACTCCTCGATAGCTTCCAAGATCTTCATTTGGACCTTACTCGGTCTGATAGGTGGTCGTTCCGGAAACCTCCTCACCAATTCATTTAAGAACTCCTTTGTACTGATCTGCAAGTGAAATGGATATCCGCAATTCTTCACACAAATGTCCAATAGGACAAGCGCCAATAATGCAACATTTGGGTTGCGATGATTAATATAATTGACAATTGCCATAGCTGCTTCTCGTGGCGCATTTCCCTTCTTTGAGTTTATTAGGTCGGAAATTTCGAGGTTCATGGAAAGATTTGGCTCATAATTCTCAGGGGAACAGGCCTGCTGAATGTATCGTTGGAGAGGGGAGGGTCCCGGATCTCCCATCATAGAGAAACGGTCTCGTGCCGCCATTCTTGCGGAAGCTGCCTCCATTTGGAGGTATGATCTAGTATATTACCAACCGGAATGATATCGGTGTTGGGTTTAAGAAGAAGAAAAAAGTTGGTTGTGGAAACTTCGTGTTTGAGCTTATGCGGCGCAAGAGAGAGAGGGAGTTGTGATGAGCTCAGTGGGGTGGACACGATTGGACTTTGGGTTGATGTTTAGCTTAGTCAACCTTATTTGCAAGGCTGATCATTTCTTGGCTTCCCCACCTCGATTTTTATATCACTTCACTTCGTCCCTTGAAAAGGAAGGTTTCAACCGCCCAACATTCAAAATAATTTACATATCTAAAGCCATGGTCCGACACAAGAAAGATAACTTGTCCTCTCGAGGCAAGAAATATAGTAATCCTCCACGAAATCGAGGTCCGCGTAACAATTCCGACGATGAATCACAACCCCGCTCCTCTCGCCCCCCCTTCAAAGCTGCATGTTGGGATCTTGGCCACTGCGATCCGAAACGATGCTCGGGAAAGAAGCTGATGAAACTCAATCTTATGCGAGAGTTACATATTGGTCAAAAGCATCAAGGTGTCATAATATCCCCAAATGCGAAAGCTACAATATCACCGGCGGATCGAGAGATAATGCAGCAATACGGTGCGGCGGTTGTAGAATGCTCATGGGCGCGTACAGCGGAAGTTCCTTGGACGAAGATAGGGGGAAAATGCGAGAGGTTATTACCATATCTCGTAGCAGCAAACTCGGTCAACTATGGAAAACCTTGGAGGCTGAATTGTGTGGAGGCCTTAGGAGCTGCCTTTTACATTTGCGGATTTGAGGATTGGGCAGAGCAGATTTTAGAGCCCTTCAATTACGGCAGGTCGTTTTTGGATATCAATTCAAGTTTGCTGAAGCGATATGCGGCATGTAAGGACGAAGAAGAAATTAAGAAGGCTCAGGAGGTCTGGATGGAGAAGTTGGAGAGGGAATATAAGGAAAGTAGAGAGGGTGGCGCGGATGGTGAGGCTGATATTTGGAAGAGTGGAAATACGAACCATAGATTGCCTGAAAGTTCAGAGGATGAGGACGAAGATGATGAGGATAATCATGAAGAGGGCAAGGAAAGTGGCGATGGAATCGACGGAATCTATCTCGGTAAAGAGCAACCAAAAAATAAATCACTGGCTGACGATGAGGATGAAGAGGAGCAAGAAGATAAGGATCCTTTTGCTATCTCCGATGATGAGGATGACGAAGAAGAAATGGCAGAACTCCGTCGACGAGTTCTGGCCTCGAAACCATTTGCAAATCCACCAAATACGAGTCAAAAAGCGGTCCCAGAAAAGATCTCGAGACCGGTACCTTTGAAAGAAGATTCGGAAGTTGAGACGGATTCAGACAATGGAGAAGACGACGAGTTTGACAACATTATTGATGCTACTCCCGTCACAGACAGGACTGGTATAATTGCAAAAGAGAAAGCTAAAACCGTGGCTCCAACGATTGCCAGTGCCACCTTTTCCCGGACAGTTGTTGGCGCCCCGAAAAAGTGGTAGTTTTATCGCAAATAAAAACTAGATTAAGAGGTTGACAGTATATCAATATTTGGCTGACGTGAGTTTCGTGACATTGATAATGCTGTAGTAACTGCTTTTGGACCTCAGAAGCCTGATATCTGTCTATTTTAAAGTTAAGCCTAGCTTGTGCGGATAATGATATTGCGCCACTAGCAGTTACTAGTATGACCAGTGTCAACCTTTGACTCTGAGGTTTAGACTATATCTCAACCCTTCATACAGAAAATTCCAAGAACTCTCAGCTTCGTTCTGTCCGTCACTACCTATCAAAACCATCCCTTGATGCTATTTTCCTATTCGTCGAAAACCCCGTCATTGTTCTCACATATATCTTCTCTTCGTTTCCACACTAACGACCAGTGTTATACCGATTCTTTTCATTTTGGATTTGGCAGATTGGCCGGCTCGCCAATTTCTCCAGACATAGAGCTTGGAATTTTCTTTGGTATATCAACACTTGTTGGTTTATGGAAGAGATTTTATCGGGTGATAGCGCGGGGCTGGAACGTGAGGAGACGGGCTGATTTGAAGGAGGCTATTGGTAGGTTTCCTATAAAGACGTCTTTAGTTGTCTGAATCCACATTAATGATAACTAGCAAGCGCTAATTACAAAAAATACATGGATTTCACAGACAATTATGTGGACTGCAGTAGATAATTACTATATTGCACTGGGGTTTGAGCATTGGGAGAATAGTGCTGGTCTCCCCCAGAACGACGCAACTTTTTCGCATTCAATTTTGCCAACAAACCATGATGAACTTTGCACGGGCATTGAGATGTATAGTGGTGTCATGGAAAGCAAATAACATTGCCTTTCTGATTATCTTTGATAGGGAAAATGGATACATTGATCAGTCATATATGGTGTCCTATCAAAGCGCCATGGGGATGCGTATAATCATACCCAAGAAAGCTCGTTTATGCCAACTACTAGAGTAAATCACCACCACAAAAGAAAATTTCATTGGATCTCCAAAGGTTAATTAGGGAACGATGAGTCAACATCACCATTCCATTGTTCTGGATTGAATGGACATTCAAAATGCTCAATTTAGATACTTGAAATTTAGCACCCGACTCATTTGATTGATTCATAATTCCACAAAACTCGGCCTTTGAGACATTATTTCCGCTCGGAGCTTTCCCTAGTAGGATGTTCATCTAGACCTTTATTTGGTTAGTTCAAATTATACTGACGTCCATACCTATTTTGCTGGGATCGGAATCCCAGCTTTTTTTCAATTCAGCCGTTCGAATCGCAACGGAAATCTACGACACAACAACTTTTCCTACGGTTCAAAAGATTTCGCATTTGCAAAAGAATGTCTCAGACTCATCCAAGTCCAGTAACAACTCTCGAATTGGGTGTCAAAAGTACCATCCTCCGCAATGACCTCTGCCACGGACCTTATGACCCATCAGTAACTTGCCGTCCAACAATTCTTGGGGTCACTCTCTGCTGTCTCAGCAGCGATACACTCATATATTCTATCAAACCTCACCGGTCTACTACTACGTTCCGTGAATGTACGTCACATTTCATTATAATTTGCGACGACACTTCTACCAATAACTCTTTGGTTGATACTGGCGGATTATTCTCAAGTTCCATCTTCTGGTGTTTTAGAAAATTAATTTCCATGCATTTGGATACTGCACAATCGAGTTTTTATCTGCTTGATACTTAGTCTTGGCTCAGCAATAGTATGAGACAAACTTTACGACTCAACTTTCTTATCAGGGCTCACACTTTCGCTGCAATACTTAGCTCTCCATACTTGATCATCGAATAATACGGTCTTTCAGATTGGAATTCTCACCTGTCTAATGAACAGTGACGTCATGTCACTACACTTGTTGTCCATTTTACTTACAACATGCGAATCTTAAGTCTATAAAGTTTAATGAAGGGCTGGGTGGATTCAATATTATCCGCTGAAAAAGGATGATTGAATGTTTGACCTCAATCTGGAAATTTTATGTAAGAGTTTTCGGGCATTAAGAAAAGTGTAATTGTAACTTCAAAATCAACCACAATATCCTCATACAATCAAACTATCATAATCCGAAAACCCTTGCTCTCCAAAAGTCTTATCTGTATGCTGCCCGGTTAGCCAAATAGTTCCCATGCAAAGGGACTTTACTCTAGAGTTTTTGTAACAGCCATGCTACAATTCCACAGTTCTCTGAGAAATTCAGCAGAATTAACACATAGTTGTACTCAAGGTTGCTTCAAAGAAATTGAATCTCAGTTGAATGATTGGGTGTACCTAAAAAGGCTAGATCGAATTTAACCGAGATCCCCTATTTGCACCGGTGCAGAATCATCACACCATATGCCGATGACTAAAAAATCTAGTATTCATCTTAACCCACAAACCCCAATTTCTTCAAGAAGAAAATCTTATAACCCGGTTCTTTTTCTCCATTTCATCGAGAAATGCAACACAATCCCGCTTCTTTGTTCTTAAAAATACCACGACAACATCTCAGCATCACAAAATCTTCTCAGCGTCGAATTTTACGAATCTCAACCGTCATATTACATGCTTCGCAATCCTCGCAATTAAAATCATGACTCCGCCCTACACAAACTTGAACTTTTCTCTTTGTTTTGGGTCTGCTTCTTCTGCATTGGCCTCTTCTCCACCTCGGAAGGGGCGGCACGAGACAGAGAGTGCCAACGCTGAAGCTGTTGAAGAGGGTCAATGATCTGAATTTAATATGCCACCGAACTTGCCAACATTCAATAGAATGAATACAGTAAGATGTATATTATCAGGTGCCATCAACAATTTATGCATTTGCGACAGAGAATTGATGCGTCCATCAAGATACTACTCTTGGCCAATGGCCATCATGTCCGAAGACATTCCCATTAACAATGGGAGGGATGCCAACGCCCCAGCTGTCGAACTGGGACTCTACAAACCAATCCTTTCATATCATGCAGAAGGTGGCAGATGAAGTTTTCAATACTTGGCAGGGAGTATCATTTTTGTTTCCCTTGAATTTGGTTATGCGTTAATTATCCACAAACACTAGCTAACCTTCTGTGTATATCGGGATATGATTGAAAGATCATTCGAGAAACTTTCAATAGTATTATTACAATCAAGTGCTTCCGGGTCGTGGGCTTCAGAATTCCAAATTTCTGCTAAGACTAGAAACTTCAGAGCTCGACGGTTCAGTCTGATACTCTAAATCGGGGGTACATTGAGTCTTACAATACAGTCTGGGATCATTGGTGTGAAACACGACTTGGCGGTTACTTTCATAAGGAAGAGAAACATATTTCAATGCCCTAGAAAGTCACGAAGAATGGCCTTTATAATTAGTAGAGCCGGTAATTTTGACTCTTGTTCTAGAGTGTCAATACATGAGATGTGGATGTCTGCGAGGGTTTGATACTATGGTTTGACTAAATAGATGGCTAAATACCTTAGAACTACTTTTCAAGTGTTGGTTCGCCTTTGAAATGGGAATAGTAGAAGCATGTTTTGTAGTCAGTTATTGAATCCATCGTGAAACCCCATCTTATGTGAAAGTTAGATGCTAAGTAGGGTAGCTAATTGTCGCGTTACTACGATTTAAATCCTTATTTACCTCCTGATATCGTGACATTCCATAGGAATTACTATTTTCAACTGAGTGTATGGGATACGAAGAAACAATGCCGTCTCTTAGTTATTTCTCTCGGATTACGCAATTTCATCTAGAGATTGAGAGGCAACAAGGAGGCTTCAATGGTTATATCAGCTGGTATGGGGATTGGATGAAAGCACGAGTGAGATTTTATTGGTGCAATAACTCTGTATAACTGTAAATTCAATATTGTACCGTAATTTCTAAACTCTTTTGGACTGTAGGATTAGAATAGGAACCAGAGGCAAGTACAGATAAATGGAAAGGAGTTCCCCCAAAGCCCCTAGTGAATTTAGGAGAATTGATATGGAGTTTTGTACGGCGAATGATTACAAATACACTTAAATCTTTCCATCGAGTGTCAAAAGATTTCGCGTGGTAAAATTTGTTGTGAATCGGTACATGATTAGTGCTGATTAGTACAGCCAGCTTGCCCTCCAGATGGAAACGAAAATCATAGCATAATACAGCCAGCCACAGATAAAAAGAAAGACTTAACCCACTTGCATCATCTTTTCCCTCCAAGTAACACTTATCTACTTCTGACAACCAAGAAGTCTTCCCGCCCCCAATTACAAAGTCTTTTGTCCGAAGATATCACATTCAATTCTTCATAATGTGTTTCTTCAGATCGTTCATCGAAAAGCGTCTTGGCGGTCGAGGAAGAAAAAGGGCTTCACCAAAAAAGGTCAAAGTGAATTCGAAGGCGGAAGAGATTTCAAAAAGGACAGCCAATCACGAAACTGAGCTCCAAGAGACAACCCATGCCGAGAATAAAACCGATAAATCAGGAAATGATGGAATTCGAGTGAAAGGGACAGCCGATGCTGAAAATGAACCCAAAACACCAGCCAATCGCGAAAGGACAACTAATGCCGTAAACGGAACATGTACATCAGCCAATAGCAAAAATAAAGCCGAAGAAACAACCATTCACAACTTAGGCGATGAAATCGAAAGAAGAACAGATGTCCAAACAGAAGTTCAAAGCCACGCAGATATCTTGAATATGGCCAGATGCCCATTTAAGATCAGAAATCTAGTCGAAAATAAAGTCTGCCCATCTCAGAAGATAGGGGCAGATAATCAAAGGGATATTTCAGAGTGTCATTTGGGAGAGAAGAAGAGAATCGAGATGTTGTCGATAGGACCGGATGGATTGGAAAGGGTTATTAGTTGGGAGACCACTACCATTTTTACAACCAATGGAGTTCAATCATAAAGGTTCAGTACATGGCCACAATTTATTTCGGGGATTGGGGGGTTCCGGTGGTGCAAGAAAACGAATGATATCATAGATCAGAAGATTAATAGTTCCCATGAATAAAACTTTAAGGCTCAACTATCTCGCTTTTAAAATACCTAGTCGTCACTTAACCGGCCTGTACTAAACTACATCCATCGTTAGGGGAAAAAGTTTATTTGAACGACTCATTCCCCTCGGCTCATCATCTGTCCTCTGTATAAATGTGCACATTTTCACAATAACTTTTACCACAGGAGATCACATCAGCACCATCACCATCAAAATTAATTTCATCATGCGAATTGCCATGAAGCTACTACACCCTTGACGAAGGTCCAAAGACTGGATGAACTGCAAATCTTTGAAAAGACTCAGACGCTAGAAGAGAAATCTCGAGAATTCCAGAAAGTTTTGGTAGATTATCATGCTGCTACTGAGGAGAACCGCGTAAAGAAGCAAGAAAATAAGGCTGTAGCTATGAATGGCTCAAAGGGAATCCAGGCAAACACATCAAAAATTCGGAATGTTGTCGAATACAAACGATCCGAAATGCGTTTGGACGAGAGATAATATTTCTATGAGGGACCAACAAACGGCGGAAGAAACCTATCGTAACATGGCCATGGGCAATTGCAGAAAAGAAAGGAAGGCTGCGGCTATGGCTATGGTCATGGACAATTCTCTAGCTATGGCTATGGACGGAAAGCCGATGCAGGTGATAAAGGATTCAAAAACTGCAGAGCAAAGTAATGAAGTTCGGAAGGCTGCATAAAATTATCGCAGAATTATGTGGACTCATGAGTTTGAGAGAGGTGACTATTGGATTTTGGGAATGCACTGGCGTTAGAGGTTTTGTTTGGTCTTACCAACTAATTTCACTCATGAGAGAACACAAAATAAAATTCAGTTCCTGCTTTTTCTGGAATGAGACAAACGCAGATCAAATAAAAGTATCCAATTTCAACAGGATTTCATCAAATAATCCTTCTTGGATCTGATAAAAAAATCTGTGCATATGCCTTAGTTCCTGTGCATATGTCTTAGTTCTTTTGCATCGTCAGCAGTCATGCGCAGAATCTGGCTCCCTAGTTCCAAGCTGTTACTAGTAAAGACTGTTTGTCCCTAGAAATATCTCTATTAAATTCAGGTATAAAAATCCTAGATTCATCAATAATAACCTTCATTACACCAACACCTTCTTCTACCCAGACATTACAATTTTGCGAAGTTATCATTAAAAACACTCATCAATACCTTTCGTCGACTACAAACAATGGCTAGTTACGTCAAAAACCATTGTTTTATTTGTGAAAGGGAACATTTACCCTACCACAACGTTTGCCGTATTTGCGATGCATGGGTTCTCCAAACTGAGAAGCCTGGGCAACTTGGGCAGCGCAGAGAAAAGAATGTGTGGAGAATCTTTATTATTAACAATACCGATTCGAATGAAGTAAAAACGGGACGGTTCAAGGGAGCGGAGAGAGCTATGCAACGAGGTGAAAATACAGCAATCCTTGGGGCAGAATCCGGAGGGACCAAGCGAGTGGTCCTTCTGTCCATACAAGATGGACATAAGTTTTTGTCGCATAACCAGAACGATGGCTCTACCAATTCTGTCGTATGGGAAAGAATGGGGCTTGACGCGTGGCGTGTATTTGAGGGGCTAGTGGGACTTGCTCCCCGTAAGTATTTTCAAGCATTGCAGTCTGCTCCGCAAAAGCGCTGACTTAGGAAATAGTACCAGATTCATTTCCTCGGCCCCCTCGTAACTAGATACAGGTAGTGGCGGGATGAGACGGGGTACGGCGGTTTGTCGATTTGGTAACGGAATCTGTCTGGTTGGGATCTTTCGGGTTGGGGTCTCTCGGGTTGAGGTCTCTCGGGTTGGGATCTCTCGGGTTGGGGTCTCTCGGGTTGGGGTCTCTCGGGTTGGGGTCTCTCGGGCTGGGGTCTCTCGGCTTTAGCTTTAGCTTTAGCCTTCCCTCTCAATGAGAACTTGGAGAGCTTTACCACCCACACTTTTATTGATATTGATTGGATTCTCATGTGCAATCAAACAGTAGGTAATAATAGGGGTGCTTTTACCAGGTCACATGTGCACTAGCTGAGTGTAGTAGTCTTTCTGTTCCGTGCCTACCTATTGTACATGTTAGATACCAGGCCAGCAGTTTTTCACCAATTTGCTCTATAACCCTTCCACCACCATCTAGTGTATCAGTCCTTTGTAATATTGCCTCATCATTGTCTCGATACCATAAGATAAGATATTCATTTCGCATTCCGAACTACTACACCGACAGAAGGTTTCTTGGGAAAAGCAAATTTCAAGATTAAGTATTGGGATAAGTATTAGCTAGCTCAACCAACTATGTAACCTTTTTCTTACTACGTTCAACTTCATTGAACCACCGTTGAAATTTTCTCTCACGTTTATCATAGGCGTTGTATTCTTTTTTCTCCGCTTCTTGTTGTAAATCTTCATCCGAATCTGAAGGTGGAGGGTCAAACACGTCCTCGTGCAGACGCGGCCACCCCATATCCCACTCCAAATAATATTTTCCTATTGGATTAGATTCAGACCATACGTCGCCACTATACCAAATATTTCCCCTTCTATGCCTAGCTAAAGTCGCTCCGAGAAAATGGACATCCTTAACATCCTTTATGCCCTTCCGCATCGCCTCCAAATCCTTCTTATCGAATGTCGCAGGCATATAATTCTGAATTACTGCGTCGGGCGATTTCCAAACTTCTGCCCACCAAGGGAAGTAGCCAGCCGTTTCCCAATCAATAATTGCGCTGATCTTCCACTTTTTCTCTGCATTGTCATCCGAAACAAAGATATTTGTAGGATTCAAATCGCCGTGGCTCAAGACATATGGTCCACCAGTCTTTGGAAAGTTTGCCTTGAGCTTGACTATTTGTTCGTCCACATCTTTGACCCAAGCGTCTCGCGTCGCCGGATCATCGATTCCATCTCTATTCGCCGCCCAACAACGATCCAAAAGCCATTTGCGCATGGCAGGAGCTAAGTTTTCCAGCCATTCTTCTTCATTTCGTCCTGTCTTGATACAATTTTGTCCCCTGCATTTTCCAATCCAACAATCTAAAAGTTCTCCGCCATCTACTCTTTCCATATAGGGACTAGTAAACTGGCGATATAATTTCTTAATTTCCATTAAGTCGCGATGATATTCTGCCCATTCTTCATCGGTAATATCTTCGAACTCTAAGCTGTCCAGCATAACTCCTTTTGCCCGGGACATCATTGTAAAATTGAAGTTTTCATCTTCCCCGCTAAAATTGTACATTTCCACGAGAGGCACACCTGACTTTGCTTCACGAAGAAACTTCTGTGTCAAATAGTCAATTGACATACCGGAATGCGGGATTTTCATCTCATCCTTCAGCAGCCACTTCCCATCTGGACCGCCAAGTTCCCAAATGGCATTGTTTTCTCTTATACGCATAATCTTTACGCGTGAAGAATATCCTTGTTTTGCCAGCTTTGCATTCACGCCACAATTCCAACATAGTGGCTTCGTTTCAAGCGGGCCCGGATTTCTCCGTCGACCTTCAAATTTATATTCGCTAACTACGGTGTTATGAACCACATGTTCAAGTTTTTTGGTATCAACTCCGGGATGAACTGTAATGTAACTAATCAATACCGAACCATTTTGTACGTTTAGTGTCTACTTACAGGCATAATTAAATTCTAACTGGTCGTAAATAACCTTATGAGGTATTTTCTTGGTTTTCTTCTCGTTCATTGTAAGAGTTGATGAAGCGTGACTGCAGTGGTTGAATTCTGATATTGTGGAAAATTATGCAGTTAACGAGTAGAAGAATATACCGTGATTTATAGGCAACGAGTACAAAGGAGAATACAGAACTTGCAGACGTGGGAAACCAATATTGATATTAGAAGCCTTCCATTGCAAATGATCCGCATTTGGATGATCTCTTATCACCTTTACATTCCTCGATAGGTATCATCCAGTTCCGACAACAAAGACATTTCCATCTCAATACTTAGCTTGAAATTTTGACAAATTCTTTTGTTGAAGATCTACTTTTCACGTCGGTAGGAATGTAGTATACAAAGGATTCCAATTGCACCTTTCCTTGTAAAGATCAATTCGACTTTAGGATTGAGTATCGATTGGACTCAAAGGAATTGGCAACAGTTACTCTGGTACATATAGTGACAACAAAGATATAAGATTACAAGAGATTTTTTCCGGCGATTCTCTTTGTTGTAGCATATTTTACCATCTTCAGCGATAAACTTGCCTGGGCTTCTAATTCATGGAAGATATTCTGGGTCCGACGAAGTTAAGATCAGCCGTGAGGAAAGAAGATTGGGGAGAGATGAGCGCGAATCTTTTAGATGTTTGCCAAGGCTCTGCATAACTATTCTTATATTAGTAACAGTAAATTGAGATCAGTTGGTCGATATAGGAAGAAATAGACAGGTATTATTGCAATTAAGGGGGTGATTAATTTGATTTACCGAGCTTTGTGCTTTGGGGTACGCTGCTTCTTGTATCATCCAACAAGGTCATATCTAAAGTTCGTCAAGAGGCTACTGAATGCTACACCGCAATCTTAATAAACTTATCTGATTAATCAACAGATTATAAGTCTATGTTAAAATTGTCTTCTGGTCATCTATAGATCTCTCGTTAGTCTAGAGCGATTTACTATTACTCGTAGCATCGATTAAGATTTCATAATGAACAGTATCGCAAAGAATAAACGCCTCCAAAATTTACCGACGTCCCTGGATTAAAATTAACCCGATGACTAACAGACCATCTAATAACCCCAATCCTGTTCAATAGCCGCAAAAAAATTCCCTTTATGTCTTCAAGTTAGGTACTAACAGGCTAGCTTAACACGTTCTGGCCTTCCCCTCACAACAAGCCTTCTCTATACCAATGGTATAAAAGTCAGTCACATATGAACCAGGTAGTATTGAAGTGATCATTAGATATCACCACCATCATCAATCATATAAGATTCGAGGTGCTAGCTCAACTATAAACCCAACAAGCGCAGCGAAACCCATCACCCCCATCGAAGTACCTCCTCCTCGCAATACGCATCTTATAACACTAAACTTCGTCACGCCTTTCTATGTATCAAAGTCCCCCCCCAAAAAAATAAAAGCGTTACAATCAAAACAAATTTCTCATCATCCAAGCTCCAATCGCGCCATCCATAGAAACCTCCCCACAGATTAAGCGAGACGGCGCGGATTCTACTCAAAGCCCCAAAATACACGTGCATAATGCGATGCGCTCTCGATGGGAAACCGTGCTTAAGATTCCATGATTTACGTAACGCTATGCAAGTTTGTCGATGATGTACCACTTAGCTTAGCTTATTTCCCATAGGAAAGCTCAATTTATCGACGCGACGACGCCGTGGAGATGAGATGAGATAACATCTAGTTCTATCAAACTACTCCTCCTATCACGGGTATATACTATGCGATCCCAAGACCGCGCCCTGATCGTCATTATCTTATACACTTGTAAATTCTCTCGGTAACTAACTTTAATTGTTTAGAGAACAGGAACGTGATGAATAGTATTATAGTGGTACACTAATACCATCTGACTTTTTGCTGCAAAGCTCACTCTTTGCCCACTAGTTTCTATTCTCCGCTCTCCGTTCCCCCCCTCTCCATTCGCTTTCATATTTCACATTTCCCATCCCAGAAGTTCCCAAAATACTTTATCCATAGATAGATAGACTAGATCCCAAGAACATCCGCAGTGCCCAAAACCTCTTCAGCTCTCCGCCCTCTCCGCCCTCTCCACCCTCG
>NGKJ01000052.1:146510-187914 GCA_002162495.1 Myriosclerotinia curreyana | reverse complement strand
TTTTTTTCTTATATTTATATCCCCTAAAATAAATCTCTTCCCTCCATTCCCTCCGTTCCCTAATCCCCTCATCCCCTCTCCTCCCAAACCAAACCAAAAAATCTCTCCCCGAAAAAAAAAAGAAAGAAAAAAACAAACAACCGAGCGGCGAGGTCAATCTGACGCGTCATCAGCATTCCTCCCTCCCTCCCCATTTTCATTACTTTCTTCTCGTGATGGACGGTGCTACGATGCTACGATGCTACGATGCTACGATGCTACGATGCTACGATGCTACGATGCTACGATGCTACGATGCTACAATGCTACAATGCTACAATGCTACGATGCTACTATGTTGGTTTTGGGAGTCATGTAAAGGTACAAGAAACGAGATTGCTGAGTTCGTTTGTGCGCTTGATGGTGTATAGATGTGTAGATATGCTGTGTAGTTAAGTAGGTAGGTGAGCAAGTATAGCAGATAATTAAGGGATGAGGGTATTATATTGTGTTGAGATATTATCGAGATAATACTAAGATAATTCTAAGATATAAGGAATACCTCCATCTGATTAAAAAGGCAGAAGGAAGAAGGAAGAGAATCAAGTTATCGAAAGATAAATCGACATCGCAATGCGATGCGATGCGATGGATACTCTTTCCGTCAACTACCAAATACCAAATACCAACTACCAAAACCCAGCCAATCATACGTACCCCATGAGATAAGTTTCTCGCAAGCGCATCCAATCACCAATCACCCATCAAATCACCCCCTTTTCATATCCATGCATTGGCATTGACTTCAAGTTACGAAAGACATTAAAGTTGTCAATCTGTGAATTCTTCCCCGACTTGAGACGAAATAAGAGAGGTCAAGAGGAGCAGGATGGATGGATGGATGGATGGATGCGATGTTTCGTTTCGTCTCGTTGCCGAGCATGGACTACCTGCACGGTGTGGGTGTACGCGAGTGAACTTGAATTGCAGAGGGGTTGTCAATCGCAAGGCCGTAGAGAGCTTTGGACAGTGAGCATGAACATTACTCCCCAAAAAATCAAGATAAATGGTCACTCGAATGTAAGATTTCCACCTGAATTGCTTAAGTACATTGCGCGACATCATACCGTCCATCCATTCATACACTCATGTCCTCCATCCATCAAACCGTACCATTCATTGAAGAGTGGTGAAAGAAAATAGATTAGTTCTACAGAGATGGAATTACACTCAATTCCAATAAACTCCTCTGCTTGCATGTATTCATTGTGGTATATGGAGCAAATATTATAGAACTTTTCCTTCACCCATTCATATTCATCCCTCATCTAACCATTCACGCAAACGCGAATGCGAATGCGGATTTGTTGTATTTTTGTTCATCGAGATCAAGATTTCTTAATAAATCACAGGTATCTCTTCTCTTGCAGTTCCTCATACGCCTGGATTTGATCCCCGACTTGGAAATCCGTCCAGCCAGCAAATCCCATACCACATTCTCCATTCTTTTTCACTTCCTGGACGTCTTTCTTGACGTTCTTGAGGGATTCGAGTTTGCCTGTTGATGAAATTAGTATACTAGACTTCAACGCAACACAAGTCAAGGGACTAGTGAAAAAGCGAAAGCAGAAAAGCTGGCAGTAACGTACCATCAAAGACCTTTTCCCCATCTCTCAATACCCTATACCTAGCATCCTTGGAAACAGTACCATTGCGAACCTTGCAACCAGCAACACTCCTATACTTTCTTCCCTTGATATTGATTTCGAAGATCTGCGCTACGACAGCTTCACCCAATACCCTTTGCGTAACCAATGGTGACAAGAATTTAGACATCTCGGCTCTCACATCATCCATCAATCTGTAAATGATATTATGATTTAAGATGGTAACTTTGTTCTTTGCAGCGAATTGAGAAATACTGGGTTCAACTTCAGTGTTGAAGTTAATTACGTAACCCTTTGCAGTAGCGGCATGCTCAATATCAGATTTGCTGAGTTTGCCAACTCCAGATCGGAGTACGATGGCTTCCACTTCTTTAGTACCAGTAGCGTTCAATTGATCTAGTACTGCTTCGACAGATCCACTAACATCACCCTTGACAACGAAGTAGACAGGTTTAGGGCCGATAGGCTCTTTGTCAGCAGGGGGAGTAGTAGTGACGGATGCTTCGGCTTCTTCACCAGCAAGTGAAGCTTCTCTCTCGGCCTTTTCGCGCTCACGTTTATCGTGTTCGATTTTGCGATTCTCATTGATGACTTCCATATCCTCGGCCATTTTGTCTCTTTGCTCTTTCTCGAGTCGGAATTCAACAACACTTTTGGCTTTTGCTTCATTAGGAGCTTGAAGCACTTCATCTCCGGCAGATGGTTGATCTCTCCATCCATCAACTTCGACGGGAGTACCAGGACCAGCTTCGTTAATTTCGATTCCTGCTTCGTTGCGTAGACATCTAATTCTTGCCCAGGTTTTACCAGCGACGATAAAGTCTCCCGGTCGCATGGTGCCTCGTCTAACCAAGATTGTAGCAACCTTACCCATAGATTTCAGACTTGCTTCAATTACATAACCTTCTGCTTGACCATCGGTTTCGGCACGCATGTCAAGAATTTCGGATAAAGTAACGGCGGCTTCTTCCAAATCATCCATTCCTCTACCAGTCTTGCCACTAACACATACAACTTGAGTGTCACCACCAAAATCTTCGACATCAACTCCATGGCGAGCAAGATCCTGTTTAACGCGCTCAATGTCAATCTCAGGCCTATCGATTTTATTGATTGCGACAATTATTGGCACCTTTGCAGCTTTGGCATGATTGATAGCTTCGATGGTTTGTGGTTTAACACTGTCATCTGCAGCAACAACGAGAATGACAATATCTGTAACATTAGCACCTCTTTGACGCATGCTCAAGAAAGCTTCATGACCAGGGGTGTCAAGGAAAGTAATTGTCTTTCCTGAAGGCATTGGTACAGAAAATGCTCCGATGTGTTGTGTGATACCACCGTGTTCTGATGCCGCAACTGAAGACTTTCGGAGATAATCGAGAATTGTAGTTTTACCATGATCAACGTGACCCATAATAGTAATTACTGGAGCTCTTTGTGGAAGTATTGAGGGATCTTCCGCTGCAGATCTGGGTTTCAAGTCTTCGGATTCGCCTCTTTCTATGATGGCCTCGAAATTGTATTCCATAGCAATCAGTCCAGCATTCTCAGCATTCAAAACATGATCATGGTTTACATCTTCGAATCCTAGCTCCTCCATCTTCTCGAGGAAATCTTCAACCTTGACCTTAAGGGCGACAGCTAAGTTCGAGACACTGATAAACTCGGGTAAAATGATTGGGGTTGGTGCAGCTGCCTTTTTTGCTGCCTTTTCACGTTTGCGTTGCCTTTTAAGCTCTGCTCTTTCAGCAGCTAACTCTCTCGCTTCATCATCGTCTTGATCCATTTTCATTTCTCGAAGTCTCCTAGCCTCCTTTTTGGACCCTTTGCTGTGTGCATTTTTAGGCAATGTATGATCCCTGTAGTTCGGGTTATTCTTATTAGGTTTGTCGTCGGTTCCAAAACGTCCAGATAATTTTCGATGTCGAAGTTCTAATTCCTCTGGCGATGAAAATTTATTCATCACTTGTTCGCGAACGTCCGATGGTTCTTCTTTTGGCTCCGTGGCTAGTGAACGATATGTTGCCAGCTCTTCGACGGGTTTCTCCACGGGTTTCTCAACTGGGTTTTCCACTACCTTCTCCTCTGCTGGCTCGACTAATGGACTGGGAGTTGTTAAACCAGGAATCTTGAATCCACTTCCACCCACCTTACCAAAGCCTGTACCAAGTGAAGAAGATCCAAATGACCCAAGAGATCCAAGAGGTCTCAACATATTACGAGCAGGTCGTACTGGTTCAGCGGGTCGTACTAATTCAGTGGGGCGTACTGGTTCAGCGGGGCGTGCTGGTTCCGGATTTGACGTAGAGGTCGACTGGAATAAAGATCTACTATCAGCACTATTTATTGAGGGCTGCTGGTTATTCCTGGGAGTTATTTGTGAGCTTTGAGTCGTGTTATTGCCTCTATCATAATTGTTGGGCCTGCTCCACATGTCTGCCCGTGGAACATCTGTGAAACTACCTCTTTCCGAGGGGATTCTATTTCTCAGTGGCGTGTAAGCCCCCGAACTAGCTTCTTGTTCCCTTTTGGCCTGAGCTTCAGCAATAGGATCTTGTGGCGGTGATAGCGTTGATGGTGGCTGGCGCTTCTCTTCGGCTTTCTTTCTCAATTGCGCCCATGTTGATGCATCTTCGGAGGATCCTCCGGTAATTTCAGATGGAGTAGTAGTTTCCGTAGAATCGGTTATTATTTGACTGGATGTATGATTACGAATACGTGATTCGTCTTTCTCCAAGGAACGCAAAGGCGCATCGTGTTGAGCGCGTTGCTTGTTCATCGCATGTATATCCATTGCCTCTTTCCTTATCGCTGCTATCCTAGCTATCTCAAGTCTCTCCTCGTGTGAACGCGGTAATGGCCTATTGGCTCTGTTTGACTCTGGTCCGGGTCCTGAATGTATTTCAACTTCTCGTGCTTGGCTCCAACGGAGCTCTTCTTCGAGGGCAAGCTTTGAAGGCGACTCGGGTTTCGGAGGATCTGGTATTCTCGACTTCATAGGAATTCCTGCTGCTGGACGACCGAAGCTAGCAGCTGGTCCTACTCCTGGAATTTTAGAACCTCCAAAGCTTGGTTTGCCAAAAGCATTTCCCATCCCCGGTCCAGCACGCCATGGGGCAGCAGGGGCCGGGGTTTGTTGAGGAGGAGTTGATTCATATTCTTCAGACTCTCTCACAGCAGCACCTTCGGTAGGGGGTTTTGATCTCGAATTAGAGGATTGCAGAAGTCGGCGCTGTACATGTGAAGGAGGGCGAATTGCTCCAAGCCGATGCCAACAAAAAGCGCATACTGATGACGTTGATGGTTCCTATATTAATTAGTCTTTGGAAGTATATAATGAAACGAGACTGCATACCTTCAATAAGTTACGACCCCTCCTCATGATTGCATTGTCGTTTGAATTAATATTCAAATAATTTTCATAAAGCTGCCATCGTAATAACATGCAGAAATTTACGGACACCGGAACTTGCCATGTTCGCTCTTTATGCTTACGTAATTTTTGTCTCCCCGCCTTGATTCTGCTGCCAGTCAAATCGTTCTGCCCATATAAATGAATCCTGGACATTGAAGGCGGTGAGACAAAAATTACGGCACTGCGTACCTAAGCTACGCCAATGTTCAAGCCCACCCCGTTTGTTGGACATGATTATATAAACTGGGGTGACGTCGCAATTTATCTAATTTTTTAATACATTCTTGTATCTGCGGAGCATCATGCCTCCTAAAGCGAAGTCCAAAAGGACATTCAAAACTACCTCCGCCTCGAGAACATCCACAATCACTTCAGACGAACCTCCAGCCCCTTTTACACGTCCTCCTCCAAAGCTTGAACCATTTCTCGGGAAGCTCTCAAAACATCATATATACATTGCACACATCGACAAGCACCCAGCGGACTTGAAGAAGAAGATCTTTCTTGTCCCAGTGCTTATGAATGTCGCAATCATCGCAGGACTCGCATGGCGCGCTTCTGTTGTCTTCCCCTTTTACATGAAGATTTGTGTTTCGATGATGGGAAAATACAATGAGATGACAATTGATACGCAAAAGGTACCATTGTATGATATAGGATATGAGATATTACGTCGAGCTTCAATATTTATGATCGATTTACTTCTATACACTTTTGTATGGCCATGGCCTCGGGATTTCTTTCTAGGACGAACGATTGGGAATCCTGTGTCATGGAGACTCGGGGTAGGTTTCCGTGATAGAGAAATCATTGTGCGTCGGAGTAGAAAGTGGGATCAAACAATTGGTGATTTCTTGAAAGAAGATAACGAAACGGGCAAAGAATTAATGGCGTCGAATGTCAGAAGAGCCATCGAACCATTGTGGATGTCACAAAAGACCGGATATTTGATGTTGAATAAGGAATGGGACTTGGATTGGAAAGCTATGTTACAGGCTACAAAGCTGGTAGACAAGAAGACTATGGATCTTCAGGATTTCAAGACCACCGTTTTCGCATGGCACGCCAATTATGGATGGATGGTTCAGACTGAAGCTCCGATCGATCTGAATAGTAAGGAAGAGTTGGGAAGGAAAAAGATTACAGCATTCAAGGATGAGCTAACGTTGATGGGAAAAGAGAATCTTTTCTTCAGATGGATTGAATTGGTTCAATACGAGTCCTCAAACCCCGAGGGATTTGGTCCTGAGCAACAGAAAGCCACCATGGAGAAGGCCAAAATAATGTTTGAGTCACAAGGAGTAGATTTTGAAGCGTTTTGGGAGAAGATTGGCGGAACGGAAGGATTACCTGGGATGGATTGATCATGTTATGGAGAAAGATACAATACCCTATAGAATACGTGATATTTTATTCCACTTGAGACATGAATAGCCATACAAAAGACGGTTGTATAGAAGCGATTGCTTCAGCTTCACCAAGATCACAATTTAATGCAGTGGACACGCCACAAACATGCAGAAATGTTGGTCAGTCGAAAAATATCGAGAATTTTACGTTCTAGCCAGCTCTCTTTGCCTCCCTGACTTTTATAGTTGTGGATTCCAGACTAGGGTTCATTGAAGAAAAACCCTTTGGTCGATAGTTGGGATCTGTCTGGCACACTGATATCATGGCACATTGCAAATCAGCTATCTTCAAACATCGAATCCTTTAGAATCCAAACTTTTGTCGAAGGCCTTTGGACACATACAACCCACGACAATGGCTCCCCTTCCAAAGCTTTCCGCGCTCGAAACCCCGGGAAATGTGTATGGTTCCCAATTGCAATAATCTACATCATAGCTTACATGATTTGCCCAATTGTCTGCCATCCCAAAATTCACACGTCCAGATCCCCATTGGACGTATCGCAATGCCATGACGAACGAATTTATCAGAATCGCTCTTCATCACATTATGTATCTCAAATTCATACTACCTCGCTCAATGGCCGCAGGAGCAGAAGGAGATCTCTTTGTATTAATGGAACCATCCGAAAAAGAGATGTGAGAAGGCACTCTCACGAGTAGCTCAGTCATTCCAGCTACGATTGAAGCAACGTGGATAGCCGAAACTGTTCCATCCTGAAGAGTAGATGACAGTCTTTCTTTAATTTCATGGTAATTCATTGACGTTCGGTTTCGGTCGGATATAACAGTGTACCGATGCTGCTGAGCTTCTCACCAAACACATCGATAAATACGCACTAATTTGCCAAATATCGTCTTGCTGGTCATCCAGCTTTGCAATTTCTAGCGGCTTCAAGGATGCAGTTACAGCGGATCACATTCCTCCCACCCCCTTTTTACCGGTGCCGAGCGCGAAGCTTCTGTGCCCACAAGCATTCTATTTAACCTCATGCCCATCACGTTGAATATTCTCATCTAGGCACTCTTTTCCCAGGCACTCTTTTCCTCCAAAAGAGTTAACTGTGAGAATAATTTCCAAGCTTTACAAAACAGTTCGAAGCGCAGGACAGTAATCAAAATATCTCTGGTTTTTCGATGCAAAAGACAACATATAGAAAGTTCATTCCGGCCATTTGTGAGTTTTGAGTATCTAAATTCTTCGGATATTTACCAAATAGAATTAATGGAACACGCAATTAGTTGAGCGGAAAGGCTTTGTTTCAGGTGAAATCGTAATTGGAGTCAAGCCTTCAGTGCTAGCTAGGACTGTCCTCCCGAGGTTTGCTGTCTAAGATTCTGATTCGATCCTTATGTAGTACGGGCCGTGGAAATGACCGCGACATCCCATATACACATCGTGAATGATAATACTATGCAGAGGGAGATTTTGTGTCCGTTACTGCAGTCTTGCCATCTTACGATTTCCAACCTTCGGAGAAGCTACAGAATAACGATTGATATACACCGCGTTTCTAGATTCTTTCGTAACGTGGATTGTTGGGATGACACATTTGACGGTTCAATACTACTCCATGCATTTTACTTGGACCACTCGAAGTAGGAAGCAGCCGTGCAATTTTAAGGTATGGTCACGTGCTCTCGTATTTTCTCATCGCGTCGCGTCGAGATATTACCCAATTCATCGCCACGCCACATCAAGAAAATTAACAACATCAAACCGCAACTACAATCTGATTGGAACAAAAGCGACTTGGAGTATTCGAAGTGTCAGATTTAAAAGGAAAGGAAACAGAAAATAATCATCTGAATACATAATGATAACGCCACCGAGCGATAAGGAGAGTGTTAACGTGCGAACACCAATTCCTCTCGCAGGCAAGAAGAGGACTGGACTCGTAGGAACCCCTCAATCAACGGATCGCCTCAAACAGCCTTTTCATATCACATCAGGCGAAGACAAAGAGAATGCACCTCCTGCGACACAGAGAGGACGATTATATGGAGGCACCCCTCAATCTGTCGACAAATTAGTAAAACCATTCCGATGTCCAGGTTCAGCAACGATAACTCGAGCCTCTGTGAAACCCGCCCGAAAACGACGGAAGGTCGATTATGGAGGTGCAGATGGCGAACAGGAAGATGGAGATAAACCTTGGACGAATGAGGATCGGTTGGCTCTTGCGAATCGAGATGCGAACAAGTTCCCTGTCTTCCAAGTCAAGGATAAGGATACTATGTTCAGGAAACGATTTTCGGTGCCATTGATAAACAAAGATGGAGGGGGATACAATCCTAATCGACCGCCGCCAACACTTGGATTGAGGCAGGGAGCAGTGTTCATTGCAAAGGCTTTACATGATCCCAGTGGCGAGTTTGCGATCGTTCTCTACGATCCTACGATTGATGAGAAGCCGAGGAGTATTGAACAGGCCAAAAAGGAAGAAGAAGACAAGAATGAAAACGAAAAGAAAGATGGAAAAAAAGACGCCGAGCCTAAGAAATCTGTATTAAAGCTGGACGCCCCACTGGCACATAAAAGTTTGGCGGAGATATTAGGAATTAAGAAGGTTGTAGAGGGCGAACGACCTAAGGTTCCGGTCGTGATTGATCCTCGACTTGCGAAGGTTCTACGACCTCATCAAATTGAAGGTGTGAAATTTATGTATAGATGCGTTACTGGTATGGTGGACGATAGGGCGAATGGATGTATCATGGCAGATGAGATGGGTTTGGGAAAGACTTTACAATGCATCACTCTGATGTGGACAATGTTGAAGCAATCTACCGATGCTGGAAAACCTACTATCAATAAGGCCATCATAGCCTGTCCATCGAGTTTAGTCAAGAATTGGGCAAATGAGTTGGTCAAATGGTTGGGTCCGGATGCTATTCAACCATTTGCAATTGACGGTAAGGCTTCAAAGGAGGAACTTATCCAACAATTACGACAATGGGCTATAGCGAGTGGTCGGTCCATTACTAGGCCTGTTATTATTGTTTCTTACGAGACTTTACGACTTTACGTTGATGAACTCAAGAATACTCAGATTGGATTGATGTTATGTGACGAAGGTCATCGATTGAAGAATGGAGACAGTCAAACTTTTGTAGCATTGAACAGTCTCAATGTTACTAGAAGAGTCATTTTATCCGGAACACCAATTCAGAATGATTTGACAGAATATTTCTCTCTTGTCAGTTTCGCCAATCCTGGTCTTCTAGGAACTCGAATGGAGTTCCGTAAGAAATACGAGTTACCAATTCAACGTGGTCGAGATGCGGCCGGTAGTGATAAAGATCGACAAAAGGGGGATGAATGTATCAAAGATCTCCTTAACGTCGTCAATAAGTTCATCATTCGCCGGACAAACGATATTCTCTCCAAATACTTACCTGTCAAATACGAGCATGTCGTATTCTGCAGTCTCGCACCCTTTCAACTCGACCTATATAATCATTTCATTACTAGCCCAGATATTAAAGCTCTTCTAAGAGGGAAAGGAAGTCAACCCCTCAAAGCCATTGGCATGCTCAAGAAGCTCTGTAATCACCCCGACCTTCTAAATCTTTCCGAAGACCTCCCCGGCTGCGAACAATACTGGCCGGAAGACTATGTACCTAAAGATGGACGTGGTCGCGATCGTGATATCAAACCTTGGTATTCAGGAAAAATGCAAGTCTTGGACCGCATGCTTGCGCGCATCCGTCAAGATACCAACGATAAAATTGTGCTAATTTCCAACTACACACAAACTCTCGACATGTTCGACAAGCTGTGTCGAAGCCGCGGCTACGGCTCTTTACGTCTCGACGGTACCATGAACGTAACAAAGCGTCAAAAGCTCGTCGACAAATTCAACGATCCTGATGGCCAAGAGTTTGTCTTCTTGTTAAGTAGTAAAGCCGGTGGATGCGGTCTCAATCTTATCGGAGCCAACCGTCTCGTTCTCTTCGACCCGGATTGGAATCCCGCTGCAGATCAACAAGCCCTCGCTAGAGTATGGCGTGATGGTCAAAAGAAAGACTGTTTCGTATATCGCTTCATCGCTACAGGCACCATTGAAGAAAAAATCTTCCAACGCCAATCCCATAAACAATCGCTATCATCTTGTGTTGTGGATTCTGCGGAAGATGTTGAGAGACATTTCAGTTTGGATTCGTTGAGGGAGTTGTTTCAATATAGGAAGGATACCACGAGTGATACTCATGATACGTTTAAATGCAAGAGGTGTAAACCGGACGGTCAACAGTTTTTGAAGGCACAGGCTATGATGTATGGTGATACGAGTACGTGGAATCATTTTGTTAATAGCGGGTTGGGGACTATTCAGGATTTGTTGTTGAGGCAAGAGTGTGGGGATGAGAATGTTAGTGCGGTGTTTCAGTATATTAGTCATTAGGGGAATGAAGTTGGGGATTAAATGAAAATGCAAATGGGAAAGGAAATGGGAATAAGTTGGGGAGCGAGGGCGTGTCTTTTGATGCACAGTATTGGGGATCGGAGCACCATTTTGTTATCCTTTTGTTTTTTTGGGGAAAGGAGAAGATTAGGCTCTTTCAAAAGGTCTCTAAGCGGGCGTTTTGATATGATCATGACAGACGCGAGTATATGATAGAAACCGGTGGTTTGATTTTGATTTTTTGATTTTGATTCCCCGAGGTCACTTCTTCTTCTTCTTCTTCTTCTTCTTCCACGTTTACCCTCTATATAATCCAGCGATAGTAAAAATTAACCCACCAGTCTACGAGTACATTCTTTGCACTCCGGTTGTGTCTTTGAGTTCATAGCCAATATCTATGCCACATCATCGTACATTCTATCGTGGGCTTCTAAAATCCAAATCTACTACCATACCAGGTATTAAATATCCCTCATGATTCCCAAATTCCAACTAGAAGTCTTAGCTCCACTCAAAACCTGCCTTGGTATCCGAAATACATCTCCTCACATCTACTATCCTATTCATCCACAATCATTGACTCCTTCCCTTATACTTATCCCTTAATTTTCTCTAATTTCCCCACGCCATCCTATCACCAAATATATCACCCCTCGCTTACCATCAATTCATCACTCGCTCACTCACTCACTTCCTTACTCCCTTCGCCACTCGCCCCCATCACATCACACTACATTACACTACCACCAGCAGGAGTGCCACCCAAAGATCATCGGCAACCCTCTACCTACCACCTACCCTCCCCTTCCCTTCTAACAACCCCTCCTTTCCCTTTCCTTTCTTTCTTTATATCCCACAAAGTATAATCTCAGCCCCAAGCACCGCAATTTCACACATACATCACGAGTTCATGCTGCAATACTAGTTAAATCCTTTATGTACAATACACAAACCACATGTGTACAATATATAAGCCATAAGCCATGACCCATAAGCTATAAGTCAGAAGACATAAAGATACATATCAGATATCAGATATCAGATATCATATTACTCTATAATACAGACTGTACAGTAGAGATAAAAGTCACCATACAGTACCACACTATTACACAGCAGTACAATCACAGCGTGACACGACATATGTTGGGATTTATCATTGTCCCTGCCTACCTGAGTTCCTGCGTACTAGACTCCTAAGTATCTGAGTACCTAAGTAACCAAGTAAACAAGTATCTGATCATCACATCATATCTATAAACAGCACCAAGTACACTCAATACACTCAGCACACTCAGTATACTTAGCACAATTAACATAATCAATACAATCAATACATTGAATACACTCAATACACTCAACACACTCAGCACACTCAGCACACCCAGTACACCCAGTAAACCCAATACACCCAGTACACCCAGTACAATCAATATATCCATACCCCAAAAATACCCCAAAAAATACCACCAAGTACACTCAAGAATACCTAGACCCAATAGTGAACACGAAATATTATACATAAAAGTGGCATGTGGTATTGATACATGATCGATGATGAAGGGTTATGATTCATGATGCAACTTTCATATCGTATGTTGGTACTGAGTATGTATGCAAGTAATCTTACAGAGTACAGAGATTGGCGAGTCGCACATTCGATGAGACAGTAGGTACACAAATAATACGTGTGAGAGTTAGTGTATCACAAGAGCAAGAGCAAGAGCAAGTCATAGATCACTACTCGAGTATTAAAATTGCAAATTCAAGAAAGGTCTCTGTATTGTGCACATGATATTGATATCTATCAAACTAGAGTCTTGTAACTGCAATATACATGTGTAATCCACCCAAACCTAACAATCTGCAACATATGAATATCCATTGTGTGATAAGAGAAGATATGAGCCGGAAAGAACAGTTGTGTCTAATGTTGAATTAGACGTGGGATGAAGAGCCGAATCTAACACTCGCAAAGGCAATGCTGAGTCCTAGTGTTGAGAGAGTGTGAACAAACATAGACGTAACGTCGGCCACCCAGGTGAATACATGTATATTTCCGCAAGGTGTATATTGATGGACGAAAACGAGATTGATTATGATTGCTGGGATGATGGTGGAAAATGTGGAAGGTAGGATACTAGGAAATAGTTTGGTGATCGAGTGATCAGTAATGCTCCACATTGTGGAGGATTCCAATATTTTTGGCGATTTAGAGAGCGACATTTTGTAAGATACAATCGTTGCTGAGAATTGGGATTGAGATAAGGCCCTGAGAACCACCACTGTTAGAATCGTCATCGCAGTCGGACTAGCCAAGTAAGATAATGGAACACTAAATGGATCGAGTAGAACTTACGCTGGAGACTGGCGAGGATCCAAGGTTACAGCAAGCGAGTTGGCCTGAACAAGTGTTCTGTCCCAAGATAGCACCAAGTATTGCAACGCTGCCAAGAATATTATTGCCTGTTCCTGTTGTCAGTATGGAATTCTGATCAAACCCAGACAATAAAGGGGTAAAGTCCACAGAAGAATGACGGCACTCACACTGCAAGTCCAAAAGATTGCCTAAGATACCACCACTTGATCCTCCCGTGGAAGCTTGACAGCACTGAGATGTTAGTCCTTGAGCACAAGTTCCGCCTCGACCCAATAGTACGTCTTTGGGCAGTGCAACAACCATCGCGGCCATCGAGAGAACAGTAGTAGCGAGAGTGAAACGCATTTTGATTGTAAGTCGGATGGGACTGATTTGGGTAGTTGAATTAAGAGCGAATGGAAGTGAACTAGAGTGTTTTTGTGTTGAGGTAGAATCGTTGAGCGAATGTGAGCAAATGTGAGTTGATGAGTTGATGAGAAGATGGGAAGATGGGAAACAGGGGAATCTTGGGACGTTATATAAGGAGAGCTTCTCAAAAGAGTGACACTAAAAGACTGAGGCAAGAGCTACCATCTACTAGAGCAGCCCATTGGATAGCTACTAGAGCAGCCCATTGGATAGCCAAGAGACAAAAACCCAAACGTAGTAGGTGCGAATTCTCTTCACGATCAGACGAGATAGAACAGTGTATCCAAACTCCAAACGAAAGAACCTTCACGTCACTAAAAAACGCCAATCGTCCTTCCTTGTTGCCTGTTTCCTTTCTTATTATTTGTTATACCGTCCTCTTTCGGAACTGAGTATTCACATCCTCAATTTCCATGTGATTCATTTAAATGAAGTTGTTTCTTACACAGAAAAGGGAAGAACTACCGTGGCGAACGTGATCATAATGTGTAAGGGATGTGTACGAAACACCGCAATTAATTAAACGGGCAAATAAATGTAGAGAAGGGTCATAACAAAGCGCTTTCTATTGTGAGGATGCACTACATCAATATTGAGCTTTGGGGCGAGATATTTTTGCCACGCCGTAACATTGTATATACTTGGAAAGAAGGGCTCGAAAAGCCCTCAAGAACGATGGATATTCGGAGCCTCCATAGGTCCCCGGAAATTAAGCTCAAATTGTACGTCCCAGATATAGGCCCAAGGCAACACCGTGGTACGAAATGAAAGGGAAAATAAATATATTTACGCGGCTGAAAATATGTAGAGCGTGTGATGCTCAATTGACATTATTCTCCGGTAAATTGGTCATACCAGGATGAACCCAAACATTCGATTCCAGAAGTACCATAGTGAAATCGCCACTGAAAATTTGAGAAGGGGAACTTCTCATAGAACACCCAGACTAAATATTTGAAATTTGGGTAAACCTCGCTTATCTCCCTTTGAATACCACCAACCATACATGTGAGGAATGCACAAGTAGCTGACGTCAATATGAGCCTAATTTGGATTCCAAATAGTCCACCAGACGCCAATATTAGCCGCGACGATCAGATCTAACATCTTCAAGCCCTCGTCATGAATAATTAGTTTTCCCAGTTTTGCACGTTTGCCTCTATTTCCCCCGCCGGCTTTCTCCCGTCCAATACTAAGGTCCAACCGATCGTCGTTATCATTCGATATTGTCAGCTCGTCTAAGAAGTTATGTAATCTTTGTGTTATGGGCGGAGAATCTTCTCCATATGACGAGCTGATTGAGGAAGGTCTTGGTGGTAGTGAGTGAAGATCTTCTCCATCAATTGTATAAGGAGTACTATAAGACGTTTGATGCGACTGATATTCAGATGAAGGTTGTGGGCTAGACTTAGATAGACTTTTGCGGAAACTTCCTAGTTTTCGTGTGAGCTTAGACGAGCCACTCTTGACATGAGCTGTAGCCAAGTCCATTTTCTCTCTATCGAACAAATCCGAACTTGGTAAATTGAAGCGAAGTTCGCTAACAGTCACCGAGCTTGATGAGGAGGCGAGAGCGTCTGCAGATACTGGTGCTGGCAATTTGTGCCGACAGCGTAAGGACCGGCCCGCACCACCAGTGGAGAATGTGCAGGTACCTCCCCAGGGACTCAAAAATGTGTAACCTTTTGCGCGAGAATTTTCAGATCCTTCTGTGGACCGATTGTCAGGATCAGATTGCTGCGGTCCTTCCGAGCTACCGCTGCTTTTCCTTTTGTGATTTGCCGAGAAGTCAGATATCGCCCTTCTATGTTGCTTAAAGGTTTTATTCCATGAACTAGCCCATTCCATCGAGACTTGACGGTGAAATCCTGACCCGGAGACCCCAGATTTTTGCGTCACTGAAGTGGGTCCTTGATTTCCGGGGGGTTGAGATTTAGCTCCTTGTGACTCCCGACCTGGAGTCGTACCACCGAGCTTGACATTGCCTATCGGGTGAGCATGGTTGCGGAAATAGTTATAGCCTGGTGTTGTGATATGTACTGAAATGTCATAGTAAGGTTTTTTAGTCGCCGTCATTCCGACAGTAGGAGGGTTTGATTTTCCTTCAACTATACCGACATTCCATTGGCCGCCTGAACTTGGATCTCGTCGAATAATAGTTATAGAAAATGCCTTTGCAACATAGTCGACTGGTTTAGGCCTTTCGAACATCGTATGGCTACTTTGAGGCCGGTATGATTTTCCAAGGTCATTGTGATTAGGCCCACCAATCTGAGAAAATTCTGGAGTGAATACTGAACTCTGAGGAATTACTTTCGGGAGAGGCTTTCTGCTGACGGTATTGGAACGCACAGGAGAATGATAACCCACAGACCGCCGGGAAGTATCTGCTCCTGCTACCATTGGCGTATTGGTGAGATAATCACGCGGATTCACGATGGCATCTTGTCCCGAAGTATATTCCTTTTGAATATCTAGCGCAGGTACATTTTGTCGTAGGCGCTCTGAGTTTAATATACTTTGCCTATCGATATCCAAAGATTGGCCCCTGGAGCCATTGGGGACAGGTTTTCGGGGTAAAGTCCTCTTAGACAAAGCCCGAGAAGGAATTGTCTGCTCCTCGGGTAAGAGCTGAGCATCCTCGTCCGAGTTTAAATGCAAGTAGTACAAGGAGCTTGCGATATCCTCGGATGAGACATTTTTGAGTTGCGGCTTCAAGGTAGTAAGAATGATATCTACCAAGAGATTGTCAGTTATGATGATCAACACCCCATATTCTTCTTTAAACGCACCATTACTCCCAGGTACTCGAACAATATAGAGTACCAGATTGGCCCTTGCTTTTTCGGTTGGGTTGCGTGGATACTTTGGTGGATTGCTAGCAAGCTGGGTGAGACCAGAAAGCGAATTTGCTTCAACAAAGTCTTGAGGAGACATATTTTCCCCTAGGTGGTTTGAAATAGATTATGAATAAAATTAAATAAATGGTGGAAAAGAAGAAAGCTCTTCTTTTAACACTCGTTTTCTTTTTAGGAGTGAATGATATTCAGCCTCGGAAGGCAAAGCAACGCGTTCGCTAGGCTAAAAACAAATAAGAACAAGATGATTCAAAATGCTCAGCCAGGTTGGAGAAAATGATTTGTTCGTTGATTGACGGTCTTGTTCTTGGTCTTTCGATTTGGCCTCTTATCCTTTTTATCTTATGTCAATATAATGTTGGGCATCAGAGAATTATATAGATAGGCCAGGCCAGATATGTTAGCTAGGGAGGGAGAGATGGTGCATTAATCGGGTGTCTTAAAAACTGGACGTGACTGGGGGTATCATATGGCGAATAATAAGTTGAGGTAGATGGTAATGGGGATGGGGATGGGGATGGTGATGGTGATGGAATGGCATAAAGAAAGAAAGCTGTATGACAAGCATATGTAAGAAGTTATAGCTGTTGTAGCGGTGATAATGATTGCCACGACATCGATATCATATGCATATGATTGATCCACATGTTTCTTGGGCTACCCAAGTTGTACGTTAAGGGTTGATGGTTGAGGTATAATAAAAATGTAATCATTATGATATCGATATATATATATATATATATGTATGTATATATAATACCTTGATTCTGATGTTTGATGATGTTTTGATGGATGTGATGTGCACTGCCGCAATTGATGTATGACTATGACGAGGCTACGAGGCTATGAGTAAGGCTAAAACACCTGGGCATATATGACGAGGCTGAGATCACGAATATAGTTACCCTATTTAATTCTAATCAACCAATCAAAACTCTTCAAACTCTCGCGCACTAAAAATAATCTCGAAAAATTATCCTACAGAGGGAGTAATTGGAATCAAACCTCATAATATTATTTTAATTCCAACTTATATCTTCCTCTTATTCATATTGTAATTCGTTTGTCATCATCATCATCAATAGTAAAAGATGGCAGAGAGTACTCTTCAAGTTTGTCTTCCTTTCCCCGCCTTTCACTATTTATCCATTAACATTCTTTTCTAGGACCGATTGCGAGAGCATGCGGAGGCGTTTGATGGATTGCTATCCTTGATACCAGCGAAATATTACTATGGCGAAGATACCAGTGTATGTGAAAAGCTCACCTTGGGTTCATTTCAATCGCTAGTGCCATAATGCTGATTGTCCGTTTCCCATAATAGGATCAATGGAAAAAGAAGAAGCAAACTAAGCAACAAGCTGCTGCGGCAAGACGCGCAAAGCTTGATCCAGATTCTGCAAAGACCGCAAAGGATGTCATGGATGAACGGGCAAAAAAGAGGAAATTGGAAGAGTCTGAGGATGTCGAGGATGGATCTGAGGTAGTGGGTATCGAAAAAGAATTACCGAAACAAGGTTTAAAAAAGACAGTGGAGAAGCCAGCAAAGAAATTGAAGACTGATACCGGATCCACAAAAGAGACTTCTAAATCTGCGACCCCTAAGGACTCAACAGCCAAGAAGGATCTGACACCCGAGGAAGAGGCTGCAAGATTAGAAAAGAGAAATCAAAAAGAAGAACAGAAAAAGGTAAAGGCAGCTAAGAAGACAGCCAAACAGAAGGCGAAGAGAGAGGAAGCCGCCAAACAAATCGTCGAATTGCCAACAGAAGAGTCGGCCACAAAGGATAACGTGGCCGACAAAAATGTTGCCAATAAAGCTACCACAACCATGGCCCCTACTAAACCCTCCATCGAGCATGAGAATGTGGCAGATGAGGAATCCGAACATGATGACGAAATTGGCCATTTTGAAGCCGAAGGTCTAGAGGAGCCCGAGTCTACAAAATCCTCGCCGCCATCATCTACCTTCTCAGCACCTAACGAAGACGCAACCAGTGGAGCTACATCCACATCCTCTACTATACCTCCTACCGCCCCTCCTAAGCACATTACCCTTCCAGCCGACCCCGAAATTCTCCGCTCCAGACTAGCAGCTCGTATTGAAGCTCTAAGAGCCGCACGTAAAGCATCCAATACGGATGGTACTCCCGTCCGAAACCGCCAAGAACTCATGGAACAACGTCGTAAAAAGGAAGAGCAACGACGAGCACACAAGAAAGAACTCCGACTTCAAGCCAAGATTGACGAAGAGGCTCGACGAGAAGCCGCATTAGTATCAGCAAGAAGTAGTCCAGCTGGAAGCTTGCTTAGCCCTCTAATCCGCTCACCGGAAAACAACTTCGCATTTGGAAGAGTCGCATTTGCGGATGGTCAAAGTCTCAACGAAGATTTAAGTGCACTAAAGTCGATACCGAAGAAAAAGGGACCACAAGATGTCAATAGCGCGCTCGCCGCAGCAGCCAAGAAACAATCCCGATTAGAAGGCATGGATGCTGAGAAGCGCGAAGACATTGAAGAGAAAGAGCGTTGGTTAATCGCGAAGAAGCGCGTGAATGGCGAGAAAGTCAGAGACGATAGTTCATTACTGAAGAAGACTCTTAAGAGAAAAGAGAAGCAAAAGAAGAAAAGCGAGAAGGAATGGACGGAAAGGATAGATGGAGTCAAGAAAGCGGGAGCCATGAAGCAGAAGAAGCGAGAAGAGAATCTACGGGCCAGGAGAGAAGGAAAGGGTGGAAAGGGAAAGAAGGGAGGAAAGGGGGGAAAGCCAGCGGGAGGTGCTAAGAAGAAGAGCAGGCCGGGTTTCGAAGGTAGTTTTGGGGGTGGAGGGAAGAAAAAGTAAAGGCGTTGGTGTTTTTGATATTTAGGGGTCAAGGAAAGGTAGTGAGTAAGGATGGAAAAATATAATAGAGGTGGCTGACCTGTGGTGGGGAAGATACGGAAGAGAGTAGGAAATAAAGGTATAGCTTCATTTCCATGGAGTTAGGCTCAAGGAGAGAAACCATACAAATCCATACAAATCCAGTCATGTAAAGAGAGGTAGGTGGTGGTGCTCCCTACATTGGTCCGCGGAAAGATTACTTTAAAATACTATCTACAAGTTAGCTTTTTTGTAAGATTATTACAAGAAAATAGCGTACTAGTTAGTAATCTTATTAGTTTGTGAATAGATGATTGATTTTATGACCTTCATATTACTTACCTTCATTCTTTATTCTTTACTCTTTACTCTTTGCTTTTCGCTCTTCACTTCCTTCACTTCCTTCACTCTAGCCAATTTTTCATTTAGCTAAATATACATACATATATAATAGTTGGCTCTCTAGGGATCAATTGTTTGATTCCTAATCAGAGAAAGCGAATATCCCTTATAAGCAAATATCCTTTATCAAACATATAAAATTTATATATTATATATTTTTCTATATAATTTATTAGTAAATGTATATTATATTTGTATTATTATTATATATTCAAAATTATATTAATTATATATAGTTTTATTTTAAAGTATTTATTAATAAAACTTTAAATTGTTTATATTGTTATTGGATTTTTTAATATTAAGTTTATTTATCTTTTTTTTTTTTTAAAGTATTTTAAGAAATATATAATCTTATTATAACTTAATATTACTTTGTATATTTATTATAAATTTAATTTTATTATTTTTATTATTAATATCTTTTATAACAATCCTTTATTTCTTTAAAACCTTTTATTTTTATTAATTTTTTTATATTTGATTTGTTTCTTTTTATTTTACTTTTAAATTTATTATAAAAATAATTAAATAATAAAATATTAAAGTATTTTATTTTTGAAAAGCTTTTAGTTTTTATAATCTTTTTATTTTTATTTTTTTAATAATCTTATTATGTTTTAATATATTATTTTATTTAATCCTTTAAAAAACCAAATATATAATATAATCTTTTTTTTTCAATATTTTATTTATTTTATTTATAACTTTTTTTTGTAATTATTAAATATCTTTTAAAATAAATTTTTTTAAAGTATTTATAATAAAAAGTTTAAAACATTTTCTAAATATTTGTTTAAACAAAAAATTCTTTTCTCTTTTTTTCTAATAAGCAATAAATTCTATTTTTAGAAAAATAATATTAACTTAAATGTTTTATATATTATTAATAAATATTTCGAATTCCTCTCTTTATATAAAGTTGTTTTATTCTGAATTAGTTTTTTTAACTTTTTTATACTAAAAATTTAAATCCGAATCCATTTTTATAAATTATTGAAATGTAATGTAAAAAAGCAATTCTAAATCTTTTATTTTTAGTAAAAAAGATAAAGAGCAATTAAACTTCTTAATATTTTTAATACATTTATTTGTATTAATAAGTTATATACTAATATTTCTTTATATAGATTTTATATTAATTATTATAAATATTTTCAATTATATAAATCCTAAATCTTATAAAAAGTATATAATATTATAATCTAAAATAAACTTTTTTAGAATATTTGGAATAATTTTTTGATAATAAAATTTATATATCTGAAATATATTTATATTAAGAAGTTGTATATAATATATAAAATATAGAATAAAAAAAAAAAAAATATAATTTAAATTTACAAGTTTAAGGAATTCAAATTATAAATAAAAACTATAATTATTTATAAGAAGTATTCTTTATTCTTCTTTTTTTAATACTTTCAAATTATTAATATAATATTATAAAAATATTATAATTATCTTATTAATAATAAATTTTGATATTAAAAATATAATTTGTATACTATACAATAAAATTTCTTGGAATTAGTTTTATATTAACTTTTTATTTTCAATTATAATTAAGAGGGGGTAAAATATATTGTTAATAATATTTATTATTTCAAATATTGTAAGAGATTATTAGTTTTTAAAACTAATAGAATAGAATTATTTTATTAATTTATATTTATTAATATAAATACTTAAAATATAAAACTTACTTTTAAAATATTATTTAAAATTAAAATTTTTTGCTTATATATATATCCTGTTTTAAATCTTAACTTATTAAAGTTTATAATTTGTTTTTTATTCTTAATATTTAACTTTTTTAAATATTTATAATAATTTGTAAATTATATTTTTACTTTATTTTTATTTTATATTTAAATTTGTTATTTTATAATAAACTTTGTAATTATTATATATAATTTTATTTTTCTCAAAAAATATATAAATTATTATTTTGAAAAAAGTATAGAAATAAGATTTGTTACTTTTTTAAAATGAATAATAATATTGAAAATAAGTTTGTGTATAAATAGAATTTTATATATAAAAAGATTACGAATAAACTTATAGATAGTTTTAACTTGTTTATTCTTTAATATCTTATTTTGTTTTTTAATTAGTATATATTCGATACTATTATTGATATAAATATATGTATATTAAAAAGCTTTTTTAATTTATAGATAAAGATATTTTATATGTTATATTTTATATAATACTATAAAAGATTCTGTTAGGTTTTCTAAATACTATTTAATAATATTATTATATTTAGTTTATTTGTTTGTAAAAAAACTAAATATATTAAAAGAATAGTAAGAATCAATAATTTATAAATTATAATATAATATTTAATAATTTTGATATATATAAATTAATAAACCCTTATATTTTAAAATTAATAAAGGATATTTGCTTACAAAGGACATTTGCTTTCCTTAACTAGGAATCAGACGGCTGATCCCTGGAGAGCTGATTATTATATACATACATATATATATACATCATACATACATACATACATACATACATACATACATACATACATACATACATACATATATACATATATACATACATACATACATACATACATACATATATACATACATAAATATATACATATATACATACATACATGCAAACAAACAAACAAACAAAGAAGCATACTCAATAAAATAATCTCAAACCAGAACCAGAACCAGAACCAGAACCAAAACTATAACCACTCGAAACCAAGTTCTTTCGGCCCCCATCCCCATCCCCTCCCCCTTTAACAAAAACAAAACAAGACAAGACAAGACACGCCATCGAGACGAACGAAACCACAAAAGGACAGGCAAATTTTGAACATCTGGTATTTTATTTTGCTATTACGACAAGGGTCAGAAGTAAGATATCCATCCCCTTTGAGGAATCCCATGCCTCTCAATCATTCGCGAATCCCATCCTTCCTGCCTGCCTGTCCTACCCATTTGCTGCGTATCTTCCTTCGTGTCCGACGACCAGGCCAGATGAGTGAAGTTACATAGTAGACCTTTGCCTCTCTCTCCCTCCCCTCCCTCCCTGCTTTCCTGCTTCCCTTTCTTTCGCTGAACTTGTAGAGTCTAATGCCGCTAACACCCTAGTCCCCCACTACCCCTCCCGTCCAATGGAATGAAAATGAATGATGTACTAGTAGCATAGCGAAAGATCTCGTTGTGTGTTGTGTTGTTTTGTTTGTATTTTTCTTCCATCGAAAAAGTAATCGAGATGAGCCCGCTCCGCCAGCCGCGTTGATATGATATCGAATTGTATGTGTATGAAGCGATTATAGAAGAGAGTCTAAACGAGTAAAGACACTTAGACATGCGGCTACGACTTCGAGTTGTAGTTCTTTATCCTTTCCATTGTTGACCTCCTATTTGAGTATTAGTATTTGTGGTTTGAGTGTTTCGACAGGGGTAGTGGGTAAATGCAGAATGGTACATACATCAGTAATGACCTGTCCCAAATTTGCACCGATTCCTGCTGAGCCTCCCGCCCTCTTTCCAAATGGCCATTGACTATACTCTGCCAATAACTCATCGACTTGGGCAAATGCTCGTTCTCTGGATTCGTGGCCGAGAGATGCAAGGGCATTCTCTAATACATTGGCTGCATATGCAGCACATACCATGGCTATTGTTCTGATGTATCTGAATTCGAGGTTTTCTGGGAGGAATTGACTGCCCGGGAGGACAACCGTACGTTGTGTGAGGACGTTTCGAACTCTTCTTCTAATCTCTTCTTTTGCTCCACCGTCTGCTACAGGATGTGTCGCCATATCGAACAAAAGGAAGTTTTTCTTCTCCGTTCTTAGAATTCCCTTGTCGACTAATCCTTTAGCTAATCGTTCTCGGACTTGTTTCAATTGGTATCCGATTTTCATGAGATTCCATGTCTCGCCTGGTAAATGATGTCAATGTTGAGACTTGCAAGATATGCGAAATTGCGAATTCTTACCACTCATTAAGTCAATCCATGAACTGACACTCATCTTCTCACTCGCTTTCATCATTTTAAGCGCTTCATCTAAAAGTACCTCCCCAGTCAAAGTATCATCAATAACCTCAATTACTCTGTCCGCTAGGGGAAATCTTCGCCTCGATGAATCCTTCTGCATGCTCACGCGCCCTCTGAACGCCAGTTCAATGACAATACATCCACGAAGCGCATAAGATATGTTATCATTCCAGAACGAAAGGTATCCCTAGAAAATAACATTAGTACTCGTCGCACATCCGTAAACCACCACCTGTTAAGATCAAGCCACCTACTTGCTTATCTTTCAATCCCAGTAGCAAAACCTCCTCCATCAGTGTCAATTTGGGTTGTTTGCTTCGCTCGGCACTTTCGCTAATATCTCTCGGATCAAAGGCAATCTTGTGACCATTCTCGCCGCTCTCATATGAAGTCTCTGGACCGCTGGTATCGCGTGAATTCCCAACCTTGGGTGCCGGTGACGCAACACGACTCGATTCCCCATTTTCTGTATCGCCAGTCCCTCCTCCACCACCTCTTCTGCGTGTGAGTCCCGAAGACATTATTCGTATCGCGAAATCGATTATATGTGTATAATTTGATGCGGATGTATAAGGTTTTGAATAGGTTGTCGTAAGAAATTAAGCAAAGGGGGATGGATTTTTGTCCTCTTTGCAATGAGACAGCGGCGTTACCGCTCACAAAAAGCAATTCCGCCAGTAGGTTCTCTTTTAATTTTTGTTGATGAATAAATTGATCTCGAAGTTCTAGATTCTTAATTTCGTCCTTTTCTTTTATCGTATCAATACAGTAGTAAAAAAGTGGGCGGGGCAAATAGGTGGTTGAAGGTTAGAATGAATGCTTTGAACAAGGGAGGGAGGGATACTGTACTAATAGAATTACCTACCTACCGGTAGCCCAATTAGCCCACGCTAAAATTTTATATAGAACTTCTTTGAACTTGAATGTCATCTTCACCAAAACATGATTTTGATAGATACCTATTATTATTATTATTATTATTATTATTATTACTCAAACTTGATATATATCTTCATGTTTTTGTCATATAAGAGGAGAATCAGAGGGTTGTTGAGTAAGATGATCTAAAACATTTTTTACAGGCGCATAGAATCATATCACTTCTCTATGAACGCATAGAAGCTCGTACAAGTTCCCCTCCTCCCTTCCCTTGTATCGTAGTTCATTCACGAGTTGTATCTCATTCATGACCCATGAACCTCCCCCATTGTCTTTTTTCCGTCTTGACCATCTCCCATATTATACAATTTCAAAAATCTAGTGAGCTGTGAAAGTTGTTAGCTACTCTGTCTGCTTGTATAAAATATTGTCATAAACTTACCATCTGGTTGGTGGAGAATATATTCGACGGCTTGGTCAACTATTGCTATTTGTTAGATGGATACTCTGTTCAACGTTCCCACCAAGAAGACATACTACTAAGGATAGAGTCCGCATCCTTATCTGGGATCTCAATGCTGAATTCCTGTAAACGCATCAGTCGCCAATCTCCCATTGTAAATAAATCATACACACCTCCTCAATAGCCATAACAACCTCTACAGTGTCCAAACTGTCCAACCCAAGATCATTCGAGAAGTGCGCATTTGCTGAGAGCTATCCATTGTCAATCATAACGTCCTGTCCCTTGGCTCTATCGAATACCATACCTTCGTTGGGTCCGAAACCTGCGGATTGTATTAGTACTATCCCATTCAAACGTTCATGGAGCGCACTCACTTTGTCGAAGTTGCTGAGTAAAGAAAGGATTCTGCCCTCAACTTCTTTCTTGTCGATACCGGCGGCTGCGGAATAGCATCTTGCAGCTTGGAAAGCCGATGGGGCGAATTGAGATTTTGTGATGAGGGAACTTGGAGCGATAGGACGAGCAATTGCTGCGGGTCTTTGGACAGCTTTGCTAACAGCGCTGCGGGCTGATCTAAGAAGAGCGGTTCTGAACATTTTGGTATGCAGAAAGAATTAGAAGGGACGTCTGTGGATAATGCGTTGGTGGATGTGAATTTGATGATGAAGATGCTTCCCAGAATGTTTAGCTTTAGCGGATTTTGATAGCACGTGATTGAAGATGCGACGGCGAGTTTGAGAGAGTTATTTAGAGTAAATTTGATGGAAGAAATTTTGATTTGAAATAATTTATAGTATTTCGACGATTAAATTACATTAAACTTACAGTTTTAAAATATAAAACGAAGTGGTAGCGTATAACAGAAGCTTTCTACTTTCGGCCAATCACAGGAAGTCATTTCGAAATCAACTCTTTAACTTCCGTCAATCCTCAAAGGATATCTAAAAGTAAGGATCTCCAACAATTTTGTTACGAGCAACCCGTCACAATGGCAACGACAAAGCCTATAACTATGCTCGTGGCGCGCAGTCGTCCAGCATCTACTTTCACAGCAGCAACAATCCGCACATTCACACCCATTGCACCTAGAGCAACTTTCTCAACTTCTCAATTCCGAGGCGCCACCCCAGCTGGACCTCCGCCGCCGGGCTTCAGACTGCCAAAACCTGTAAGATGGGACCAGAGTAAGGAAAGCACAATGGATAAGGCTGGGAAATATTTCCTCATGTCTGAGATGTTCCGGGGTATGTACGTGGTACTGGAGCAATACTTTAGACCTCCGTAAGTTCTACCATTGAGTATAAATATCTCCATTGTAGTAATTAACATCTTCCAGATACACAATTTATTATCCTTTCGAGAAGGTATGCTAGGGGGTTTTATACTTAGGTGACGATGTATGCTTATAGAGGATAGGGTCCAATCTCTCCACGATTCAGAGGCGAACACGCTTTACGAAGATACCCCTCAGGAGAAGAACGATGCATTGCCTGCAAGCTTTGTGAGGCTGTATGTTATTATATTCTTACGAGAAGTGGCGAGCCCTAACATCCTTTTAGATCTGTCCTGCACAGGCTATTACAATCGAAGCGGAGGAGCGTGAAGATGGAAGTCGCAGAACAACCCGTTACGATATCGATATGACAAAGTGCATCTACTGTGGTTTCTGCCAGGAGAGTTGCCCAGTCGATGCTATTGTGGAGTCACCAAACGCCGAGTACGCCACTGAGACCAGAGAGGAGTTATTGTACAACAAAGAGAAGGTAGGTCTACATATATGGAACGTCCCGGGACCAGTCCATCACTTACTAATCATTTCACAGTTACTGGCTAATGGAGACAAGTGGGAGCCGGAATTGGCAGCAGCAGCAAGAGCTGATGCGCCATATAGATAACCATGTTTTATTTGTTGTGAGGTTGGAGGGGAATTGTACATACCAGAGGCGATTATTCAAATATGCAAGTAAATGGACACAGAATCTTGCTATGCCACAAAGATGTTTACCCCGCGGTTCGAACAATACGATATATGGCATAAGGTGTATAAACTCTGCAAGTGTAGATGAACCATCCTCCTGAAAACGCGCACATTATCTTATCAGATGGCGAGTACTTAGTAAAGCTCTGCTGGAGAGGCTTGGCTATCAAGCCGACTGAGTTTCACCTGGCTTGAGTATTTTGTTTCCAAAGTAGTATGCGTCAATGTTTGTATATGATTTGAATATCAAAAACTACATGTCTACAAATATCGGATAAAATGAAAGCAACACTCGCGCTGTCTAGAGTGCTGGAGGCTCGTCTAAAAATTAGAAAGTTGCGTTATCTTTTAGCAGGAGCTATTTACTAGAGCGAGGAAGGAAGCAGTGACTTCAATGAAGCTACAAGGTAGTAATTACCTTCCTTCCCTCCTCGTCATCCTCAACTCACTCAACACACTATCCTTACACGTTGATGTTGCATGCTTAACCATCATCTTCATGTTGTATACTATAACAAACAATAGCACTTTATCTCCTTTTCTTATATCTTATTCTGACCAAGGCACTTAGACCATTATCATCTCCTTAGTTGGCCGAATCCACAATAATCAATACCAGTTTATATGCAATGTCCGTCATGACGCCAGACAATATGATACCTCGAGCTGAGTCCTCGGCGAGCTCGTCTATGATTGATAGTGAACGGTTGTTGTCTACACCTGATGTCGATGGTGAACGTCTTTTGTCTACAGCTGATGACAATGGTGAACGTTTTTCGTCTACACCCGATGCCTTTGATGAAACTTTTCCGCCGATACTCGATGGTGGCCACTCTGACATCGTAAGCCTGAGTTCCGACGGTCTTGCTTCCGTTGTTCCCTCGTCCGATATTCCGGTGCAGTCGATCGAAATTGAAACCGAAATTGGAACTGAAAGTGGAACTGAAGATGAATATGGATATGGGGATGGAAATGGAGATCAAGATAGAAATGAAATACCCCTTAGATCCAATTTCAATAGCTCTGCTTCCGCCGTTCCCGTGTTTGAGCTCATGGTGTGGCCTGAGGAAGACGAAAATGGGGTCCGAAATGAAGAACATGAGAGCCAAAATGTTCTACAAAACCAAGAAAGTTGCTTCCGTGGGCAAAGATGGAAAAAGATTCTCCCAGTAAAGATTCTGGCACGGATGACCAAAATTACTAACTCACATACAAAACACTCATAAGATTCATGGACGGGTCAGTCGTGAAATGGCAACTCAGACGAAAATACAGGACTGGAGGGTTCTTTGGCGGAAGCTTGTGATTATTTCGGATGTTCACCAGTCAATAAACGAGCCATTTGGAAAATTCGTTAATGAAATCAAAGTACCTAATTTTCCAACGGGAAGGTATTTTGGCAAGCTGCTGAGACAGGAAACCGGCATGACATATTTTCCTACTGATGCGAATGGAGTACAATGGGTATCCCGGGGGAAGTCGAGCCCTTGGGGAGACCTTGTTGTTCTGAGAGGTGGTCAAAGTGTATATTCTGTGGATAGCGATGGAGAACAGATTGAAGATGAGGAGGAGGAGGATAATTGGAGTATTTCGCTACTTAAAAAAGCTTCGTCTTCGCATATATCGGTCGAGGTTACGGATCCAAATGGAATCTCGGCAATTCCAGTTACCGACCTCGAAACATGAATGCAATCACGCGCTCATCGCGGAACTCGCCAGCTCACCGGTCCCCCAGCGGGAGTGAAGGACATTCATAAAAAAAAAAGTTGATGTTAACAATTGAATTGCTTCAAGATGCAGTCAAGACCAATTTCTTTCTCTCTCGTCAACAGGCGCCATTAACAACATTGATTATAGGGGCCCAAAAGACTAAAACTTACTATTTCATATTCTCTCCTCTACATGCACCTTTTTCAACGATATCGCTTACAGGTATGGAAAACATTGAGGCGTACTATTTCCATCTCCCTCCTTTACAGGCACTCTATTCAATACTAGGGGCTATAAGTATTAACAAAGGTGAGACCTATCGTCTCCCTCTCCCTCCTCCGCTGGCATCTTCTTCAGCATTGTCTAGTACAGATATGGAAAAGGCTACAGCATACCCTCCCTCTCTCTAGCACCCTTTTCAATAATCTTGGTTGCATGGCCAAACCACACTGAGATATACTATGTCTCTCTCTATCTTCCGCAAGCATCTTCTCGAGATGCAGCATGCTCGGTTGAAATTCCTAGGAAAGCTAAGGCCGGCAACAATAATCCACCAGGATTGTCACCTTCATCAATGCCAGCAGAGGAAGACGAGGGCCACAAACCTCAGGATCGAATGGGCGAAAAATGGTCATCTGAGTCTCTACAAGTACATCTAGGTTTTCCATACAAAGAGCACGACGACATACAACGGAAACGTAGAGACTCTGCTAAAAGCTTCGGAGTTGCTGAAGATGAAAAAAAGCTTCTTATCAGAACCGAGAAAGATACAATGCCATCTTCTTCACCACGTGTCGTCAATGAACCTAATTGTACAAAGCAATTGTTATTCACAGACTACCATGATCAATTCCTCATGCAGCTCAAGCAGCTCAAGCAGCTCATGGGTCAAAATTGTCCCAGATGTCTTGGAGAGAAATTGCTCCGCGTTCTAATGTGTGGGGTTGCGGCAAAGATGTGAAAGAGCCAACTTTAGGAAACCGCGAGACTTTAATTCTACGGATTGGGCCCTACAGTGCGCTAGTCGGTGAGAAAGTGAGAGTACTGCACTATGGATTGTCACAATTGTTGTCACAACTTAAGTTATCTAGGTGGCTAGAGCGTGAGCTGAAATCCTTAGCGAGTTATAACGCAATGGGAAGGGGGGNNNNGGGGAATGCATCAAGAAATGCGTTAACAAATGCGTCAACGATACAGGAACGCAGGCCTGGCTAAAATATTGAGAGGCTCGCAAAACTCCAATGATCAAACTGCTCAAAGACGTGTGAGAAACGAATTCATAAGTCCGACGAAGGATAGCCCTGAAGATTCAAAACCAAACACGTGCTGAGACTGCCTCATGGGCGGTGGGTCTACATTAAACGGAGCTCGGGTAACTTGCAGCATGCTTAAATCAGTTTCGGCATCGGATTGTGGTGAAAGGATATTAGAGCATGTTAAGATTGGCATTCCTGCTAATTAAATAGTGTATTGGTCCAGATCGCATACATATTTTGCTGGCCGGACGATGAAGAGGAATATTATTTAATGGGATCAAAGGTGTTTGCGTTTGGTATGATGAATCTTGTTTACGCCGCTTCAGGCATGGTTAGGGTCTTTTAATATCTTGTCGTCCTGTATTATGCGAAACAAACTTAGCTGTTTCGAAATATCGCTTTGCGAAGGAAGTATCCCAGGGATTGGTGCGTATCGGCTGAATATCAAGAGGATGAATTTGGTTTGTGGGGTGATTGAGGGATTGTCTTCCAGCGTTGCAATGACAGCGTACTTGAAGTTCCGATGGGGGGTTAGTGCACACGAGCGCGATTACTGTATGCCTTGTGCAAACACTAAACGTCAAATGTGGCGATATGATATTCGGGACATTATATTCTTGTTCTGTGTGTGTGTATGATTGTAATTCTGCTCTTTTCGTGCAGGGTAATGTAGTTAGGGGTAAGAAACAACTACTTCTGCCCATTCTAAAATGGTAAGATAGCTCGATGGCTCAAATCTTCCCATTTCTTGAGCTAGGATTCGATGATGTGAAAATTTGTTCTCGAGGCAAGTATCTTGGTATAGGTACTGATATATATGTTTATATAAATAGCTGCATTTCATCATCTAGCTTCCAACACAGTGATCCGGGGGTTTTTTTTTTCATATTAATATTGATATTTGACTTTATCTCATCCGAGGGGTTACTTACTCCTCATTCACTTGGTTATGCAAGCGGGATTCACGAAAAAGTCGCTTATATAATTACTTTGTTGTTTAAAGATTTATAGGCTCTATAGGTAGTTGATGATTGTATACTTCTATATGTGAAAATTGCGTCTTTGTTGGCTAATCAATAAGACCCTCGTACTCTTATACTCTTATACTCTCATACTCTCATACTCTCAGACCTTCATCAGAAAGACCAGAACAATGTTCCCTAACGTTCCATCCCACATCTACTATCTACCATCTACGATCTATCATCTACCATCTACCATCCAAAACCCTCATCATGCCACCACACATATCGTCCCCTCCTCACCCAATTCCCCACATGACTCCTTAACTCTGTAGCCATGCCAGGAGGTCCACATACTAATATGGCTACTCGTTCTTCGAGCCCTTGGGCGAATGTTTCATCGACTATGGCGCCTAGGTCGGGGCGTGAGTATGTTGTCTTGTTTTTGTTGCGGGTGGCTGCCATGGTTTGCATTTCTAGGCTGTTGGGGTGGGATGAGGGGTTGGAGTTTGCAGGGTTGTGAGGGTTTGAGGCTGGAGGGGTGGTGATGTAGAGTTCGATGTTGTCGTCGTCCTCGTTCTCGTCGGTATCTTCGACTTTCGGTTCGTCTGAGTCTGAGGAGTCCTCGCTTGCGGGGGGGAGTTTTTGGGATGGGGATAATGCCCATGAAGAGTCGGCTGGATCTCTCATAACCCAAATCATTCTTACATTGGTACTTTCTCGTCCTTCACTTTCCATTCCTTCTTTCACGGCTCGGTAGATGGGGAGAGTAAAGGTAGCGCCCACACCGCCGGCTACGAGTAATACTCTATCAAATTTCTCTGCCAAATTGGGAAATTTGCGAGAAGTTCCATAGGGGCCTTCGATTTTAAGTGGTGGACGGGCTTTACTAAGGTGAGAGAGCGCGGAAAGAGCGGATGTTGTGGGGCCGTTGAGGGTGCGGAGCGTCAGAGTGATGTGAGGTGAGGGGGTATCTGAAGCTGAAGCGATGGTGAATGGATTGTATAATAGTTCGTGGAGATGACGGTTGTGCTCGGCTGTTGTGGGAACGGATGATGGGGGAATGGATAGGTAGATGTGTTGACCTGGTGCGTATTGGAAGTGAGCGAGTTTAAAGGGGCTGACTGGTATAGTAACTTTGAGAAGAGAAGTTTTTGGGACTGGTTGGATGGTGGCGAAGGCTGTAAAGGTGGTGAGTTTGCGAATGGTAAGGTCGATTATGAAAAGGGCGACTGCTTCTATTATATAGAGGCGGAGAGAAGCAGCATGAAAGAATAGAAGAGGGATTATGGCGAAGGCAACAGTAATGTGGACGATAAAGAATACTCGATATGACCAACGCCGAACAGCCGTTGAACTTGTGATAATGAGGAGGTTAATAAGTTGGAAAGGAACCACTCCGAGGATGACTACAAGTGATGTGAGTTTCTGGGATAGATTTCCGATCTGGATGAAAGCATTCAGGTACCAACAGGCGTGGCAGAGAAGCAGAGTCCAAATGACTCGACCGGATATTCGATGCCAGGTATTGAGTTGCTCATGTGATGATCCAAATAGTACGGAAAGTGGTGAATATAAAGACTTCATGGATAGTGCATAATGGGCAGGAAATTGCGACACTGCAACTATACCAAATCTTTTGGTTATATGGAAGTAGTCTGTATATATCATTAGCATTTTGTTCAACCACTCACTACAGCAACACCCAGAGTTTCCAATAGCCAATATTGTAACCCAACACTGGGATATCCTCAACGGAGAAATGAAACAAATGGATCATTTCAAAAAAGCTGGATTTTGAGATCATTGGAAGCTTAAAAATCTAGATACCAGCCCAGACTACCAGCCCAGACAACTAGATATGTTGAGGCATCTGTGGTCCTCCTTTGCAAGATTCCCGGATAATCAAACGAATTTTGAATGATCAGAGTAACTTTACTCAGACCAGTATACCTCAATACGCCCCTGATCAACAAGAAGAAACAAATCCACATACCATCACCAGTATTATGCACACACAAAAACCCCAACCAAGCTCCCCACACCCCTGCGGCGATCCAATGACCCCTCTCTCCCCAACCTCTCCCCACCTCCTCGCCTAACCACCAAGCCACCCTCCTACTCTTCCTTTCCCACGCTGCTCCCTTTGAAGTCCTCCGCTCCTTCGGCGTAAGAGAGCCAGGGACGGCTGAATAAACGACTTTAGATTGTTGCCGTTCGAAATACACCCATTTTGCTAAACGGTATAGATTAAAGACGATAATTGGGATGAAGATTGAGAGTTGAGCGTAGACGCCATAACGGTCGAGGAGGAACCGTCTTTGGGAAATTTGATCCTTGGTGTGGTCGAAGTAGATGCGGTAAGGCCAGGACATTGTGAGGGATAGTTATGAGTATCGAAGACGACCCCTCTTTGAGCTTACAAGACGTTGTATCAGATAAAGGAATATTTAGATTTTGATTCAAAATGGCACAGGACTATATATTCATTTCAAGATGTCCCATGGAATCTCCGGCGAATAGACTTGTACTGAATATGGTGTGTTGCTGTCATTATCATTTCATAGTCTCAAGCGAATCTCTTCGGCTTAATAGTCAGCTCTTCATAGATCGGCGACCTGGTTCCCAATTAGGGAAAATAAGTGCCCCCGGAAAGCCAGTGTTCTTTAGTACTAGAAAACACATGGAAACTTTTATTTTTAATACTAATTTATTAAATTTGAATATTATTTTTTATAAATATTATATAATTAGATTGCTACAAAATTACTAAATTTATCAATATAATAACAATAATTATATTAAATTATATTAAATTAAATTAAATTAAATTAAATTAAATTAAATTAAATTAAATTAAATTAAATTGAATTGAATTAAAGATTATTAATTATATATAGCTAAAGGGATAACCTACTTGCTTTCCAGGGACACTTCCAGAGCTGACTACCGACTACCGACTACCGACCACTACTATTAGTAAGCACTGGGCACTTATTCGACCAATAGCTGACGGCTTAATAATCTAGTTCTAATAAGGACTAGCACGAGAAGCACTCCCCCCCTTGTACAACTAGACGACCCCAGAAAGAACGTCAGATATGCGGAAAATGAAAATACCACTAATAATTTGAATCTCCATCTTTCCATTCGAATTCGAACTCGAACATCACCAACATCTATCTTCACATTCAAAAGGACGGACGGCGTGAAGTTATACCACCAATGCGATGACTACAATCACAATGCGCAGTATGCGCACCTCATCCATCCTCTTCCAATCGGCCATCAAATCCCAATCCAAATTTCAACCCTCACTCATCTACCCCTCCACCCAACGTCTTCTCCAAACAAACACAAACATAACCCTCCCATCCTCACTAGCCACCACCCACGCCGTCAACGGACCCATTTCTACCCTCCCCGCCCCACTCGACCTCCCCATCCGCGAACCCAATCAACCCTTCTTCTTCAAATACGCATTTACGCTTGGAAAAGCATACGCCAAATTTTACAAGACGGGCGTGAAAAACATCTATTACAATTTCATCGCCTCGCGAAACATCCAAACGCTCATCGACGAAAAATACAAATCCTCCATCTCGTCCGCCGTCAAAGCGGGATCGCTCTCGCGTTCGGATTTTCAATTGTTGACGCGAAATCGCCATGATGTGAGACGAGTGCCGATATTCGCATTGGTGTTTTTGATATGCGGGGAGTTTACGCCGTTGGTGGTGATTGCGATTAGTAGTGTTGTGCCGTGGACATGTCGGATTCCCAAACAGATCGATGCGGATCGAAAGAAATTGGAAGAGAGGAGATCGATTAGTTTTAGGAATTTGACCACGAGGACTCCGGGGGATGGAACGGGCGTGCAGGGTTTACAACGGATGCAGTTGTTGCATATTAGTTGGAGCTTGGGTTTGAGTAGTAGTATGTGGGATTATATAGGGGGGAAATTACCTGGCTTGCCGAATGAGATTTTAAGGAAGAAGGTGGCGAGGAGGGTGGAGTATTTGGAATTGGATGATCAATTGATTAAGAAGGACGGGGGTGTGAAGGCGATGGAGGAAGAGGAATTGAGGATGGCGTGTGTGGAGAGGGGCATTAATGTTATGGGAAGGGATGTTCACGTGTTGCGGACGCATATGAATGCTTGGTTGAGATCGAGGGAAAAGACCGGAGTGGAAACTTTACTTTTGACCAGGTGAGTTGACGAATGATTTCGAGATGCTTGGATCCCTTCGACTGACCAATGCATAAGACCAGCAGCATGGCCTTCAAAGCCTAAGATGCCCTAAATACTTAAGATTAACCATCACGACTTGTACAACAGCACACGAACTTCATGTCTAGATACACTTCACTTCTATTTCTTATAAACTGGCAGGATCATCTTCACCCATGTGCAGCAATTGTAAGATATGAGGGAAGCCACATATTCCAAACTCGATAAACAGACCTCACTCAGCATATAGACAGATATAGAAAGAGGAACAACTCTGCATTATGAATTAATTATTTATCAAGAGCAGTGATATCTCTACGCGCCCAGCGGGTTGTCCTTTGTTCGTGAACTTGCATGCATCATACACATAAATACAAGTAACAGAAAAACACACCTCTTAACATGATAATGACGCCCCAACCATGCCATGCCATATCGCCGAGAAATGCATTTGCCATCAAGAAGGGCCATAAATTCATCGCATAATACACACTCAAACGCCTTTCCCATATGCAGGTTCACGGCGATCGCCTTCCAGGTGGGGAAAATGAACGACACTGAAATCCACCACTATTTACTGTCTATATCTGGCCAGTTGAGCCATGATGGCCTGAACCTGCTGTGCGTCTTGTCCATTTTGTTGTGCAGCTGGCTGTCCATATGCAACGCTAGCTTTATAACTACCGTAAGGATCGGCTGCGGCTTGTGGTATGGGTTGCTGATAAATCTGTTGAGGTGCTTGCTGTTGTGGTGCTAAGCCACCCAATAAACTCATAATGTCGATGGCCGAGTTCGTTGCTACAGCGGGCGCATTCTGTTGTTGAGGCATATTGTTCAAGGTACCCAACAACTTCTGCAATGTAGGATTATCCAACTGTCCCATAATATTTGCGAGATTGGGATTTGGTTGTACTGCTGGTGCTGGTACTTGGTATACAGGAGCTGGATTTGGTGCGTACTGGGGTCTTTGAGCCGTGGATTTCGCACGTACAACCAGCTCGGCGGCAATTTTAGGTTCCAGATCTTGATATTCATCAAATCTAACGGCAGCATTGACGCCTCCTGAGCGATCGAATACTTGAAGAGGTATTTTGCTGGCGTTTTGAGATCTCATATCAAGTTGAGAAACGGCAATGACACCTTCAAGAATCTGTCTACGAACGACAGCTTGAAGTGGGAGTCTAGGGCTAAGGAACATTACTTCAGTTTTAACACCTCGTCCACGAAGTTCTCCTTCAACCCAAGAGACAAACCCTCGATCTAGCTCCGCCATAAGAATGATTTGAACATCGGGAACCATTGAGGGGTCGCGTCGAGGGATTTGAAGTGTGCCATCTTCATTGGCTTCACGAGTTCTGGGACTTGGACTTCGGTCTCGATAGTTGCCACGTTGTGCGCTTGAAAAGGGAGATCGTGAACGACGCCTATCCCTACCATCATACGAGTCACGGTTACGGGTAGATCTGTATTCTTCTCTACCTCTATAACCTCGATTTGGCGATGGTGATCTACCCGGTCGATATTCATCGTGTGTACGCTGATTTCCATGCTGTTGTTGCGATCGATGACGATCATTTTGGTTGTATCCAGAACCACGGGCTTCAAAATGGGAATTTCGATTACGACCTGATGTACTTCCTCGTGTATGTTCAGGGGATTGAGATCGTCTCCACGTTTGACCGGAAGTTTGGTCCTTTCGGGTGTTCTTCTGCGCCTTAGAAACTTCGAGATCTGAACAAAAAGTATTAGCCTAGTTTCGGGAAGCTAAATAGAATAACTTACGCATTTTGCGACCTCTAACTTCCTTCCCTTGCTCCATCTCGAGAGCTTTGTAACAGGCTACTGCATCATGAAATTGAACAAAGCCAAATGCTTGTTTGATTGATATCTGGGCAAGTTCACCATACTTATGAAAAACATGGAACAAGTCTCGTTTGGTAAGTTTTTCGGATGGAAGATTACCTAGGGATATGTTAGACATTTTGATGTTTATTGTCATTGCACAAAAGCTTCTTACCTATAAATAATCGTGAGCCTTTCGGGAATCGTTCCCAAAGCCCTTCGGTGACATATGCGCGTTCTCTGTCAAGAAATTCATCATATATTTTCTGAACTGCTGGCCCCCAAGGTCTATCATCATTATCATGGCCATCAGAAGATGGGACAGATGGCATGTGGTGGGATGGTAGATAATTTTTTGGGCTGTTCGCGTCTTTATGGGAATGATTGAAAGAAACAGAAGGGGGTGGGGGAAGTCCATATCGGGGATCAGTAGCGGTGCCAGGAGCACCGACTGCAACTAATGATGATGTTACACCAGATTGGTTATAGGAATTGGGCTGGTGTGAATAACCTGAACCTCCAACATTGTACTTATTGGGATCATCGAAAGAAGTATAAATGGTACGTTTTGGGATTTGTGTAATTTGTGGACGGGGGGGAAGGCTTGCATGGGTAGGCAGACTTGAGCTACCTTTTGGAGGGGCATTGACAGGAGAGGAAGAGTTTGGGCGGGCAGCTAGTGCATTAATCTCGGCATTGGCAGTAATATTGTCCAAAAGCTGTTGAATGTCTATTTCTCCGTTGGAATTCTCAGAGCTTGTGGGTTCCGTCTTGATAGTGGGATTTTGAGATTGTTCAGAGCTTTGGGCAGCTGTAGGTTGAGAAATCGAGGGGACAGTAGGAGAAGGGATGGTAGGGGCGGATTGGGTTTCTGGGCCATTTTGGGAATCAAATTTGGCAGATCGATCGTTGGAAAGAGAAGTGGAAGTAGGCAAATCGCTCGTTGGCACTGTGTTAGAAAGACTGTTCGGCTCTTGGTCAACTGCCTGTGATTGATCGAGACTATCTGAATGTTCTTCCCCATCAGAGTCAAATGTCATGGCATAATCATCGCTTTCATCTTCCTCCTCAGCTTTTGCTTCTGTTGTATCCTCCTCCTTCTCATCATATGCATCTGAAAATCGAGTATCGGAAGGCGGAGATTCGATGGTCTCAGGAATCCCTAAGGATTTGATAGTCTCAGAATTCACAAGGTGAACTTTGGATGGTTCATGTGTCGCTGTCATGTTGAAAGTCTGATCAATTTGATTTCGAAGAACAGGAATGTCGGATGGATTAGGTAAATGAACCGGAAGTGGAGAGAGTGGTGAGTGAATTTCTGTATGGAATTCAGGCGGTTCTGAAGTCATGAATGTCTTTGTTATGAGTGTGGAATGCACACAAAGTACCCGAAGTTGAATGGATTGGGAAGTTTTCAAACGATGTCCTGTTGTTAAGAGAAGATACAAACTGATTGTGAGTGATAGATATGAGAAGTGAAAAAGTTTGTAGATTGTTTGATGGGCAAAGGGGATGCAAAAGCTTCTCAATCAATGGCCAGCAGAACTAGACAAGACTTGACTGCTTGTTTTATTGAAAACTTTGGGTGAGGGGAGGGGGAAGTGGCAATCAAAGGAATCTTATCTATCCCAGAGTATTAGAGGTAAAGAAGGTCGTCTTGATAGTTCATGAGATGTTTGAGTATTTGCTTGGATTGTGTTGATGGTTTCTTGAATATGTTGTGTTGAATGTTGAAGTCAAAATAGGTAGGTTGTCGCAAATACTTTGGCTTTGATGATGACTTGAGAAAAGAAGAATTGAATTGAATTAATTTGATCATGCCAAGAAATATTGAAAGACATTTTTGCACTAGTAGGTACAGTAAGGTAGTAATCTTTCTAGTCACGTGCTTATGATGGAGTGAGTCGGATAAAGTTCGGATCTGAGAATAATGGAACTATGCTTAATGTGCTTATGTAATCATTACATCTCTTCATACAGTAACACAATATTTGCAGAGCCTACTAATACTGTAGAAAGGGGGAGTTGCCATATGCGGTGTACAATTGTTTTCTTCTGTGGTGTGGAATCTATTTGCTTGCCATTTCATGTAAACCTCTAGGCAGGTGAGACATTGAACCTTTAGTAGTTGTTAAAGGGACAATACACATTGTTGCAGCTCCTCGGCATACATACAATTATAAGTTCTAATCTTCAAAATTGTCAATATGCGTTACCCAAGTGCCTTTATCAAGCTCACAGCTAAGCTACTGCAATCATCTTTTCAATTTGCAAAGCCAACCTATACATCACTTCCTCGAGCACGTCCTCTACTTTCAAATTCAAATCTTCGGGGTTGCAGATCATATTCTGTTCAATCAACAGACGAGGCCGAATTTGAAGTCGCCAGGAAGTGGTACGCTGAGTTCAATGATTCTACTATTCCCTCAAAGATAGCCAAGACAACCTATTCATATTCTGGAGGTCCTGGTGGTCAAAAAACAAACAAGTACGTTGAGCTTTTTACACCCCTCGTAATAAACTTCCATGTACTAATTAGCTTTAGAACATCTTCTAAAGCGACTACTTATTGGTCGATGAAGGATCTCGAGGTCATCCTACCATCAGTAATATCGAAAGGGTTACTCCGCAGCACATTTCATATCAAGAATACTAATAGAATTCAAATTCAATGCGATAGCAATCGGAATCAGACCGATAACCAGGAGGAGACACATCGAAGATTACATGAAGAAATCAGACGCATATACAAAATAACAGTTCCGGGTAAAGCCTCCATCGAGCAACAGAAAAGAGTGAAGCACTTGTAAGTAATGAATTTCTCTTATCTTGTGCATGTTGAGAAGGACGAGGAAGAAGAAAAAGCGGCATTGAAACATGAAGTGAATCTTATGGCCAGACTAGTGGAGAAGAGTAAAAGCAAGTGAACTTTAGGGTCCAACTCTAAGTACTTGATCATAGCGGTGCAATCGACGGCGTTTAGGTCCTGCAACCTTTTGAGTTGATTGGAATGCGCTAAGCAATTCTATCACAGACAAACTTCAGCCAATATGGCAAGATTGAAAATGAAAAAGCAGCATGGAGACAAAAAGAGGTCTAGGAGTGGCGGCAAAGGTGGTGGAGACTTTTGAGATGGTGGAGGCTTTTGAAACAGATTTATTGCATGCTATATGTGAGGAGTTCACCGAGTATGATACGAACAGATTCACCGTGCCAATTGCTTCAAGGCGGATATTTGTAGCGTAGTATCGAATGCAAAGCATGCATCATGCCATGCATCAGGTGTGGTTACACCGCAGCAGGTACAGTACCCCATGTCTCAGCCACCAATTTGGCTGAACGTTGGCGGGGTTGAGTTAAAGGATAAATAGCTAACTTCCCCTAGATTATTTGGAGAAACTACAATACATCAATCAACTACTGATGAACAATGTTTCGTCAATTTACACCTGCAATTCGGTCCGTACTGATAAATGAGCCTTCCATAAATCAACAATTCCAAAGGCAATATGCAACAAACCACGATGAAAAGAAGGCTCTCCATGAATGGTATCAAAAGTTTCGACCCGAAGACATAACAAGAGACCAAGCAAAAGTTGATAGGTGATGTCTCTCCTCGTTGCCATTGAAAAATAACCAACAACCATATAGAACAAAATCAAAGGTGACGATTCAATACCCTCTGAATAATCTACCCAAATCCATACCACGTAAAATCCATGATAAGATACGCACGTCCATGTACGCCAAAGTGATAAAGAACCCCAAGGGCACCCAAGAATGTCTAGAAATTACTTCCCAAATCGACGGTAGCATTGGCGAGAAAGAAACCGACGCTTGGAACACGCTCCATCTGGTCATGCACGTCGCCGCCCAATCCGAATTGCCCGGAAATTGGCACAAAGCATCCAAGTTCCACTCCGGCGTGAAGAAGCATGAATTTGACTCGGTGTAAGACATCTTCTTGGGGTGAAAAGCAAAGCAAAGCAATGATCCGGTACAGATTACTCACTTCTCGATAGCGCCAGACGCGAAATGGAATTCCGAGTTCGGCGATCCAAGAATTTGGATGATTTGACGAGGAGAGCGACACTACAGGAAGCGGCGGCGAATGCGCATAGGAGAAGTCGGGAGAAGGAACATAAGAGTGGTAATCCTAGTGGTCAATATTTTACAGCTCGTGGAAAGCAGTACTCCCGGGGGGGTTGAGAATTCTATTCTATTCTATTGAAGTCTTTGGTTCTTTGGTTCTTGGGAT
>NGKJ01000052.1:120620-137392 GCA_002162495.1 Myriosclerotinia curreyana | reverse complement strand
AGGGGATGAGGGGATGAGGGGATGAGGGGATGAGGGGATGAGGGGATGAGGGGATGAGGGAAAAGTTGGGAGATGGAAGTATATCAATAATCAATTAGAGATTTTTATGTTTATACATGAGAGTTCAGATGGGAAAAGATAATTGAGAAGTTCGTTCACAAAATTGTTCAGGAGATGATCGAAAACATTGTTAAAAAAAATAGCCGAGGAAGAGGAAGAGTAAGTTGGAGTGGGATGATGGTAGAGGGATGGGACTGGGACTGGGACTAGGGTGTTTAGGGCTTGAGATGATGGTATTGTTTCATTTTATCTTATATATCTTTTACATCTTATCTCATCTCATCTCAATCTCATTTTATACATTCATCTACATTAAACACCCCATCACCATCACCATCACCATCCCCATCCCCATCCCAACATCCCAACATCCCATCATCCCAACATCCCATCATTACCCCGTCCCTCCCTACTATCTATGTATACGCCAATTCAATCAGCCATATCAAAATGCATTGGTATATATATTTCCATTTTCTATTTTTCATTTTCCATCTGTGACCCCTAAGTGAGTTGAGTTGAGCTGAGTTGAGTTGGATTGAGTTGAGTTGAGTTGGATTGAAGTTGAGTTGAAATTAATAAAAAAAAAAACGAAAAAAAAAGAAAAAGAAAAATAAGAAAATCTGAAAAATAAAAATCGAAAATCGAAAATCGTTATTCATAAAGAAAATGAGGAGAAAAAAATATATCATACATGCACTCATTTCCCACAACCAACCACTCATTCATTCATCCATCCATCCATATATTAACTATACTAATTAACCACCCAAGAAACAAAAAGCTAAGCATAATATCTCGGCTCATCAAAAACATGATACCGATGGCCCCTAACGCCGTCCCCCTTAAACAAATCCGGGAACCTCATGCCCACGTCCACCTCGCCCTCATCCACCCTCCTATTCCTTGCCTCCTCATCCTCCCCCTCTGCTTCCCCAACCAAGAACTTGCCCACCTGGATTTCCGTATCCGTAATGGTACTTCTGGAAACCCTCGCGTATGCGGTTCGTCGAAGTCCCTTGTAGAGAATGTATTCACACCATCTATCCCAATCACTCGGATCAATATCATGCATGCCTGATCTTTCGGATACATAGGTGTTGTAATTGCCCTCTAAAGGTTTAGTGACGAGGTAGGAGAGGAGGATAGAGGGGTTAGTGGAGGCGCCCATTAGATCAGCTAGGTATTCGGATTGAAGTCTTCTATCTTCGGCATCTTCTTCTTGACCTGAATGAAAGACGAAGACGTCGACTGGGCTTCCATATACATCAAGGGTAGCTGCGATTGCGGGAGCTAATTCTCCTACGGGTGATGGAAGTAAATGGTGTGTGGAGTTAAGGATTGGGAACTTTGAGAGGAGAGCACAACCCCAAGTGTGTTTATTGGGACCTGGTCCGTAATCAACGTACATGCCAAGGTCCTCTGCGAGGAATTGTGTTGTATCACGGTTACCCATGATGATACGTTGGAGATCTGACTCGAGAAGTCCAATAACGTCGATTTCCAACTCTTTAATTACATCTCGCATACGATATTCGGATGACCACATATCGTTGTCGAGACTGAAGTGAATAGTCCAGATACCTGCCGTGAGAATCTTTTCATCCTTATGATAAGGAATATAATCATAAGCGGGGAATCGCATATATGCTGTTGATATGGAGATAAGTTGAAGGGCTCCAATGATGTAGAGGTAGTATAAACGTTGTTTTCGTTGATTTAAGAAGGTGTTGAATCGTTTTCGTTGGGCTGCTGGAGTAGACGAGAAGGTAGCGAAAATACCACAACCAATGAGTAACATTGTGACAGTCATTACCCAGTCTGTATGTTCTCTAACAAGAGGACCACCTGGAACGAAGGCATAAGCCACAACCCAAACATGGAATAATACCATGAAGTTGTACACGAGGAAACCGATTCCAAATGCTTTAGCTGGGCTCTTTCGTGCAGCTGAACCCAACAAAGGGACAGATACAGCCATGAGATAAACCGTCAACACCAACGCACCATAGTAGCCTTTCCAGTGACTATAGAGTGTGAGCATAGCAGCACCTACGCAACCAATGCCGTATAATGTCCAACTACGTGCTAAAGATTCGTTGAATAATCCGAGCATGAGACCAGCTCCCATAGCCGCAAGTGTCCAGGCTCCATGAGGTGCTGAAATTGGACCACGAACGGGGTATCCCTCCCAGACCCAAAGAATCATTGTGCTTGAATCCGATAGCAAAGAATGCAAACCAAAGAAAAGACCACCAATACCAAGACCAGCAAGGAGTGATGGTCCTTCCTTGCGACCTTGAACGGAAAGTTGTTCTCCAGTAGCCGGACTTTGTCGTGTCGATCGTAGAACAGCTAGAATGGCGATTATGAGACCATATCCATTCAACCCGCCATTTTCAGCATGTGAAGTGGGCCAGATAGGGTTATTGGTATGAAATGCAAACTTCACAACACTTGATGCGATGAGACCAATCGTCCAGGCTGATATCTTCGATTCAAGTAGACCTGGCTGTCCAGCTGATGCGTACCACGTGGCTGCCCAAGATAGACATGACATCCATATGCCGAAACCAACGGTGAAAAGTCTAGGTGCTGGACTCGTGACCTGATATGCAAACAATCCAGTCAAGGACATGAGATGACATATCCGAAGGTTCTTTACGACTAATGCTCGAACCGATCTAATTCCTAAGAACAATGGTGAAATGGTACACATAACCATAACTTCATAACCTGAGATACCCATGTGCCATAGAGGAAAGTCTATTACGATTAGCGAATGCCATCCGAGTCTCCTTTCAAGTACTTACACCAGACGACTATACCCAAAGAAGTCAACATCGACCAGAATACGAACTACGTAAATCTCAGCAAAATTCTTAATTATATCATTAACAGTACTTACGCCATTATAAACATCAGCTGCTGCATCGAAAGCTTCAGGCCATGAAAAAGATTGACTGAATATTTTGCCGACCTCCTTTTCTTTTCTACTTACCAATTAGCTAAAAAATTTCAGATGGGAACTAGATGTCACAAACTCTTTCTCAAGGACTTTATCAACTACCATCTTATCTTTGCTAAATAATGAAATTGATTTAGAGATGTTCATAATAATGACATGTCGCCAATAAAAATGTTATACACTATTTTGGAAGCCAATGGACGTACCCCTTAGACTGGCCCTTGACATCCTTCACAACTAACTCGAAAGTATCAAAATCGAGAGCTGTCACAGCATCAAAAGCCACATCAAACAAAATCAAAGCCCATTCGAAGAAAGCGTATATGGTGTACGCTAATTAAGTGGTTAGTCAAGATTCCGATGCCTGATTCCAGCAATTTCTTACCTCCAGCAACCCTGTGAACTTTATGTTGTATAAAGAAATAAACCAATGGTACCAAAGTTCCAAAGAAAGATCCTGCAAGATATTTTCGATATTTGACAGCTCGCGCATTATCCGGGCTTAGAGCTAAACATCCTAAAGTCCAAGGCAAAGTAGCCACCAGATATGAAATCATAAAAATATCATGCCAATTGTGATCGTCCGTGGAGGTAACATATGTCCACCCACCACATGTAAGTGTACGGAAGACACCCGCGAAAGCAACGAATTTGGGTAACGTCGAATTGGGTCGCGCAGTGAGGAGGTACCATAATCCAACGAGAGCAAATCTAGGACCTGAAATATCTGTTAGACAAGCTTCATATAGCTCCAATGATCAGAACTTCTGCCACTTACCAGATGTAATAGCTATGAAGACCATAAAAAATGAACGTTCCGGGTATCGATCCCCAATTGTCGCAGAAACGGAGGGAAACCATTCATCTGGGTAACCATAATATTCATTTTGAACAATTTTGTGATAATGGAGTGAAACTCCAACAATGAGTGCACTGATAAAAGCAGCTATTGATAATTGTTAACTATTCAAACACAAGAATAAGAAAATAAAGGAAATTCAATGGTATAATTGCCCTCTTACCATATGCGACTGCAGTATGAATCCATGACACCCATTTACCTGAGAAAGCTATCACGGTATCGCCGTCCTTAAACTTGGGTGCCATCTGTGATTTTAATCACTTTGTATATGAAATATTCACATCCAAATGAGTGTAGTCCGTAGCATCCGGAGAGGTCAAAAGGGAAAGGAAAAAAAGGTGAGATGTAACCAGATGGAGTTTAATGTAAGGTACAGGCGGGCGGCGCGTTGAATTAACCGTGAAAGCCGTGAAAGCCGTAAAAGCCAATGATTGGGTTGATTTTCCCCTCACAAGACTTGACCCCCCAAGCAGACCCAGACCAAACAAATTCTCAGCCTTCTGATAGCTCCGTGATTTTCCGTTGGGTTGACTACCGGTAAGTAAGTTGAGAGTGGAGTTTCAAAAGCTGTTTTCCTTCAACTCGTGGTGGTAAAACATCCCAAAAAAAATAACGCTTATGTAATAATCCCTACCTGATCGGAGTCTCGGTTATTCATATAATCCGGCTGGACAGACTTAGTTAGTGTGGCAGAATTTCTCTTAGATATTCAGATATTCACACCGCCCAAAGAATTTCTGATAGACTTTCTAACCCGAAACCCATACAAGTCAATATTCAAATAATTTCACAATGTCGGGTGCAAACGACAAAGCAAGATTTTATCTTGAACAAGGTGTTCCTCAATTGCAAGAATTTGAGGAAAAGAAAATATTTACCAAGGTTGGTTTGCTATTCCCCTCTATCTTACATGACGTGACGTCTTTGTCTTATGCGATCAGCTACTTACGAGAGGAACACATTCAGGATGAAATTAGAACATTGGTTAAGAAGAGATCCGACTTCGAACATAGAGTACTAGTGAGAGGTTCAAAAGCTGTCGATTTTGCCCGATATGCCGCATGGGAAATGAGTCTGGAGCATCTCCGTCAAAAAAGATGTAAACGAATGCGCATAAAAGGAAGCTCATCGCATGCCGGTCAAGCGCGAGTATTCGGTGTATTCGATAGAGGTATCAAGAAGCACCCAGGTGATTTAGCATTATGGATGTCATATTTGGAATTCGCAAGACAAGCCAAAGCTACGAAGAAATTTAAGACGGTTCTAACTGCTGCAATTCGATTACATCCTACGAAACCGGAATTGTGGCTCTATGCGGCAAAATGGGCCTTAGAATTGGAAGCGGATATTAATGAGGCAAGGAGTTATATGCAAAGAGGAACTCGATTTTGTACCAGAAGCAAGGATCTATGGATTGAATATGCAAAGTTGGAGATGATCTATTTAGCAAAGATTGCTATACGTAGGAGGATTCTTGGTTTGGATATTGATAGAACTATCGAAGCGCCAAAGGAAATCGAAGAGACACTCGAAGAATCTGGCTTCACAACCTCGCAGGATATGATCGCAATTCCAGATTTCAAGGACAACACAATCCAACCTAGCATGATGGCAAGAGTAGGAGTAGATTCCGAAGCTGCCAAAGACCCCATGACCACACCAGCTCTCAATGGTGCAATTCCACTTGCCATATTCGACGTTGCTAAAAAGCAACAATTTTTCTCATCAGTCGCAGCAGAGGACTTCTTCAATATGTTTGCAGCCTTCACTCAAGTCAAATGTCTTCCTAAAATCCTTCAACATGTTTTGGATAGTATGTTAGAATCATATCCTAAGGACCCTACAACATGCAATTGTTATATTCGTCAATCATTAATTGGTATTGATCATACGTCTCCCGATTTCGCGGTGGCTATAGGTTCGGCACTTAATCGCCTTAAGGAATCTATGGAGAATACTAATGATAAGACTCAATTATCGCTGAAGACAAAGGCATGGATGGAAGCAATACTAGCATTACCAGATCTAGATTCAGGCATCCAAACAGTGTTGCAACACACACTTCGGAAGCTAGAATAAGAGCTGCATATACTGGGAGCACAGGAAGTGCTGAATGGAGTACAAAATCTCGTCCATAATGTATAGGGGCAAATTTCTCAATGGCGCTGGTTTCTCTGGACAGGAGTATGGGGGGAAGGTCACTCATAATCAGGAACTTATTCTGAAATACTACACATGGAGGAGGAAAAGTTTTACTTGATACCAAGAATCAATCAATCAATCCATGATCCTCAATTCTCTTAGATCCCAAGATCTATATGCGCGTGTAGACGAAGGATTGCAAGATCTAGGATTTAAATCATTAAATATGTGCAGTTGTCCCCAAGGTGTACTTGTGCTGATATGAGCAAGAGGATTTGGTGCTATCTCAAAGTTGAGATGAGAGATTGTTAGTCTAACATTTCTTGTTCTGGCACTGAATTAACAGTGAATAAAGGATTTTCAAATTGTTTTTTGTTGCATATCTACCTTCGGGGAAGCAATTTAACAACCAATTGTACTATGAATATTGTTTGTTTTTGCATGTTTCATTCAATTTGACTGTTTGGATATCAACCAGTATTCACTAATGTTGATCAAAATTCGCAAAGATAATAAGAATAGCAAATTCTGAACAATTGGTCTGTTTATTGAAGGTGTAGGTGAGCGTTTCCAATTAGCAATCCATCATTTTTATACACACTCAACGGCTGAATCTGGAAGTTGGATAGTTCTAATTAATCACCACGAGATAACCATGGCTAGATATCTGTTTTCTGTCTGTTATAGAGCCAGTAAGTAGACCTCTGAAACTTTGCAAATTTAAGATTAGGTTAGATGACGGAGTTCGAATTGGGCATTAATATGAATACCTTTTTATAACAAACTTCGTCACATGAATTAGTAACCTTCGGAGATACTCTCAGAAGGTCCAATTTCCATTTTCCCATTTATCTTTACTAATAATGTCGAATCTTGAAGTGATCTCTTATTTCCCTTCTCAATTTCGTGCAGGATAAACTTTCGATTGCTCAATTTGGATTTTGTAAGGTTCAATCCTTCCACCGTCTTGCAAACCCCGAATCGCAAATAGTTTCTCCCATAGATTTATTTTTGGGTCCGTAGAAGGCTATTTGATGATGTTCGTTAGTCGATCTGCATCAAAATCTAATTAGCTGTACCTGTAACTTACTGGTTCCTGGTATGGAGGAAAGGCCGGCTTCTTTAATCAGGAACCAGCACGACCTCATGTCTCGGGACAATCTAGCTATTTTCCGTGGGAAACAATAACAGTTTGGGATTGGATCCCAGAAACACACACCATAATAAAGTATGCAACGGATGGATAGACTTACTGCCAGTATTTTAATTTACCAGACGGCGACTCGGGGAACGTGACATGAAGACTTACTGGAATGTCTGATTCATCAAGAACTTGATAGGACGAATCCATTTTACGTTTCACTTCAACATGATTCTGTTCTCAATAACCTTAGATATGCGATTAGCTTCTTGCAATCCTTCTACGCATACATTTTAAAAGGGCCAGCTGTGGTGTACCATGACAAAAAAGTGCACGGCGTAGACGGGGTGAATAAAATCGACCAACCCAATAACATATCCTAAAAGCCAAACCATAGCATTGAAGCCATTTCCCACAAAACCAACCATGGTATTAGCGGCGATATCAGACGAGATTGTTACGACACGAGTAAAACTCGGCGTGAAAGCAATACGGGAATAGACTTTCTCGGAGACTATCAGTACAGAATTGCGCACTTTCAGCTCCCCGATAGCGCGAAGTTCACCTAGCGTCCAAATCTTGCTGATGGGATTGTATCTTGGAAGAAAGACAGCAAGGTTTTTTTTTGGCAATGAAATTGATATTTTACGGGTTGCTTAGAATACGTACTCAAATCAGCAGCATTCCCGAGAGACAAAAGCTAAAAACTTGCAATTAGCCTGGACATTAGCATTATAACCATTCACAATTAGTCCAGATTCAAATTCCAATTATTGGCCGACGAGAATCGAGACTATAGATTCTAAATCTGCAGGCGGATGGACGCAAAGATATATAATGAGGAATACTATGTGCAAGCTCTATGTATAGCACGTACCTAAAGCCTCCTGCGTAAGCTACAAGTAGGACGGTGATGTAGCGGGGTGGATACTTAAAGTACGTGCTAAAAACGGGTTCTAGAAGAATCACTTCGGTACCGGGCTCTCAAAAGGGCAGCACAGTGGATTGTGTGGGCCAAACTTACGAATGTCGTTCTTTCGATGCATAACGTGCTGCCAATGGGACTTCTCATAGGGCCTAAAATCTGTTATTGTTGGATATATTTTCAGATGCTGGAGATGGATTCTTGAGCTATTCTCAATGGCAAGAGATAATGGTATTAGCCAGAGAGTGTGCTCCTTACCTACATTATTGAGGCGCAATAAAGGAAATCCGCAGTTGGTTTATCAATATATAATTGCGAGGTATTAGAAGAACCCATATTACGAGAGCTGTAAGTCTACGCAGCGCTATATTGGTGCTGGTATAGTGGTGGAAAAAATTTAATACGGTGAGGGGTGGGTAGAAGAAATCAAAAATTCGTAGATTTTTATCCGGCAGTTATGTCACATATGAATGCCTTTTGCAAAGGGTACCCTCGCTACATCCTTTATTTTCTTGTTGCTTTCTTTTCACTATGCTCTTTTCTCTAGTATCATTGGGATTACATTCTTGGGTAATTATAGTATACAGTATACTACTTTTTTCTAAATCCGAAACGTAAGGGTTCTGGATTGTGTTTCTTGTATACAACGCTTTTGTAATTAAACCTATTACAGTGCAAGTAGGTTATTAGGTAAGTAACAAGATGATATTATGTAAAGAGTGTGAAAAGGCTTAAGGAGTAGGATTGATTATATAGTAGAAGATGTTTAAGGTATTATTTACTAAGGCGAGCTGGGAATGGGTGGTGAAACCGTGACAAAACTTTTATGTAATTTAATATACAATATAATATATAAAGATCTTAGAATATAATAGTAAAATGTATTTGAAAATTAATGTGTTCTATATTTAATTTAATTATTATATTTAATTTAATTTCATAATATATAATTTTCGGTTTGAAGAATTAATAAATGAATTATAAACTTAATAAAAATAAAGGTTTTAAGTATTAAAGGAGATAGAGTTTCTGTATATATAATATGCTTAGGTAAGCAATGACTCAAAGTATGTTTCAGAACTTTGACATAGCCGCAGCCGCTTAAACGACGAACAACACATTTGATTCTTGCAAACAAAGAACTTTCTTCGACCTCTTATAAGTCATAGAGCGAAAAAGCATCGCAAAAGGTTATCACCGAGACTTCAAGCATGTCGGCAATGTCTTGGGGCCTTCTTTACTATTCTTGAACTTGTGGGGATCAGATTAATGAATGCTTTTGGTGAGTGGTCAAGCTATCTGGAAATATTACAAGAAGTTTATTCTTATACGTCGACTAGGTTCCTATCAAGTATTTACGAGAAAAGCATACATCAAACAAACTCAGCATCTCAGATCTTGTGGATTGGCTTACTATAAGTTTTTCTTTTTCTTTCCGGAGGATTTACTCCTGGACCTTTATACGATCGGGGATACTTGAAATTTCTCGTTTGTTATTGTGTATTCTTTTCATATTCGGTATTTGATGCTGATGGATATCCTGCCGTACATATTATGCGTGTTCTTTCGGCTACTGGTTTCGTGAAAGAGAGCAAGGAGTACACTTGTAAACGGCAAACGCGTTGGCAAAGCCGCATTCTGACCCCGCAGCAGCGAAGATCTTGCATGATAATTCAGCCCGGGTTGAGTATCGTCCACACTAATATTTCCGTATTCGCGGCTACAGATTCCCGTTACGACACCTCTGCATAGGTATTCTATGCATTTCACCCACGCTAGTGTTTTCATCTTCTGCAGGAGTCCGAGTATACTAGGTACCTACCTTCATGATATTCGCCAAGATTGGCCTGAAGAAATATGTCCTTTCATTGTTCGCTGCCTCAAGACTGCATTGCGAACTGGCTTCTCAATACTGAACGAATCTCTCTCTACTTCCAGATACAGAATGTCAATCTCTTTGGGCTACAGGTGGCATCAAAATAATGGCTATCCTTATTATCAAGAAGCGTACGCGGCTAAAATGGAACGAGTTGATCGAGTCTGTGGAGATGGGCACTACGATTGCAATTCTTGCTGTTGCTGCATATTCATCTGGCTGGAAAAATGGATTGATCTGTTGTGGAAGAGGGTTTTGTCCTCACGTGTTATGATTCCACGATGAGTATTGTTGTTGGGGTGTTTGAGTGACTGCACTTACTGTTGCGTGAAAGGATTTGATTGGAGATTGGTATTGTATGTGTTCGGATTTGGAATTTTCCATTTTTGAATGATGAATAGGGAGAAATCGAAGTGATACTAAAGGGATACTAGTTGGATAAAAATTGAGCATTGGTTCTAGAATGCTTCTTCTCTTTAATTGGGCGGATGAAGATGTTTGTTCGTTCGAGGTACTTCAGTCACTTATATTCCAAAATCCCCAAGTGCTCTCTTTTTGACTTTCTATCAAACCTTCTCGTTTTCATATAAATAACAAGCGCAAATAGTAATTGAATAAGGTAAATATGACTGACTCATTTACAAACGCGGCTCGGGCGGCTGTCGAAATTCACTCATCATGACGATATATATGAAGATATACATGATCATGATGATATACCTACGAAAAGAGATTAAACAAATATGGAAAGAACATTCTCATCTCATATTTCTTACCTCGGTCTAATATTAAAATCAATTCTGTATCCAATAAGAAAAAAGAAATAAATAAATCTCGCTAACGCAACTGGCACTTCCTCTTCCTTTCTCTTTCTCTTCCTCTTTCTCTTCCTCTTCCTCTTCCTCCTCCTCTTTTGTATCTACATCTACAACTTCAATTATTTTCTGAGAGCCATAATTTCTATCGATCTACGCTGTAAAGTTCAAGTGAGTGAGTGAGTGAGTGATTCCTATTCTTTTTGAGTTCAACTGTTATGTTTATTTTGTTTGGATTGGACTTCAGATAATTGTTTTGGTGATGAATTCGCGTTTGTTTGCTTGTTGCTGTGGTTGTGGTTGTTTGCTTGCTTGCTTGCTTAGCAACCAAGCAACCAACTTTCTTCAAGCTTCAACTTCCAAAAGAGACTCATCCTTCATAACAATTTTTCTTTCTCGTCCCGTATCCTTTCGATGGCCTCAACTTCATCTCATTTGGTTGTTGATTCATACTTTTGATTCTTCAGCTAACAAATTGTCTTCTTACAGCTTTGCTGCCGACTAGAACCTTTGGTCGTTTGGCACAAACACTTACAGCGCAAAAACAACAGCAATTCCTTGACGGTGATCAACTTTTGGTAGGTCAAACGGTCCTCTCTCATCACCACAATGCTTAGCATTTGCTTTACCTGTCTATCTCACTGTCACCATCACCACGATCTGTCAATATCATGATGTTGTCACGATCTAAGTTTTCCATGTCAACTTCCTCACATCATCAATACTTCATGATTCAATATTTTATTGACATGAAAACACTTGCTAACATCATGCCTTCCAAATTGCAGACACCCTTACAGCCGACATTATGGGTTTTGGTCAACAACGTCGCGCCAACCAGGGCCCACCTTCTTCAACTGGTGGTGACCCTGGTCAGCAGCAACAACCACGTCCATCTGCACCACCATCTGTCGCCGGTGGACCCCAAGGATCTTCTTCAGGTCGCCCACCTTCAGGTGGTTTTGATGGGCCTGCAGAACCCCGTAAGCCAAACCCATTTGGTCAAGGTATTGGTTTCGATCCAGCTCGAGATCCAAAGCAGGATGATGATAGAAAGGGCAATACACGTGTTGAGCTTCCATGTTACCGTGATAACGTGAGTAACACCTTTTGTTTGTTGATATGTGACATGATGTTTGAACATGATGCTTTTGCAATCTGTCAGAACTAGTTGCTGCTTCAAGGAAGTGTGGCAAGCTGAATGGTGTTGTTATACTCATCTTCGGTGGTAAAGTTGTGGGTCACTGTCACCTTTTTGGTTCAGTGTCTTCAACCTCGCTGTCGCCTCCCGCTATGGTCAATAAGCTTGTTGTGTCTGAAGCAATCTTACCTTCTCCCCCGCCTCACTTTCCTCAGGCATCTTACCTCCAAGTTAGTTGCTTGATTGGATTGAATTGCTACGGAAAGAACGAGGGGAAACAAGGAAATCAATGACCTACCCCACTTAATACCCCGCTCCATGAGCAAATTTCAGTTGGGAAGTAGTACATGATTCACTTCCTGGGGCATAGCGTGCTTTCCCTTCCTTTCTCCTCCTCCCTCCCTCCTCCCTCTTTTCCATCCACTAGCTCCCCACTAGCTCCAAGCAACTGTCTACAAAAGAGCTCTCCCTCTTCCCTACACTCAATCCTTCTTACAACCAAACACTCAACAACTTCTCTACCTTCGAACACTCACACTGTCCCATACACATTGTTATCCACCACTATCACTATCAAAACTACCACCTTTTTCAATTTTTTATTACTGGTTGATTCTTCAGCCAGTATCTCTGACATTCCATCACTCACCTTCCACTTGATCAACCGTCAAGATGGAGTACCGTAACTATGGTATTCGTGATTCTGACGACAAGATGCAGTATGATATTCCAGCCTCCACCATCCTTCCTGCTCGCCCAGGGTATAATACCCAAGGCAAGGCCGTCAACATTCGCGTCAACCAGTACAAGGTCCTCGACGCCCCAAGAAACGACATCTATCAGTATGATGTAAGTATTCCGATTTTCCCACAACTCACCTTAAAATGCTGATGGACATTTCAGATCTGTATTGGCAATGGAGCAGAAAAGATGGGCCTCATCAAGAAGGTCTGGGAGTCTCGACCTGTCAAGGCGGAGTTGGCAAAGCATGGTGAACTTTGGCTTTGGGATGGTAACAAGATCGCTTGGTAAGTGACTTCCATTCACATCAACTCATATGATTTTAACACAATTCAGGTGCGCAAACCCAATGGCTCGTGAGGAAGTCCGCATTGCCGTTGATCTGGATCTCGAGAATGGTCGCTCAGGTGGAAACCCCGATCGCATGATTCTCTGTAAAATCAAGCAGACCACGGTCATCAGAATGGCCGCGTTGCACGCGTATCTCAACAAGCAGATCGAATTTGATAACAGTGTTCTCTGTGCCATCAGTAAGTCACTTCAATGCAACTTTAATGAATCAACTAACATTCATATCAGACTTCCTTGACCACATGCTTCGTCAATGGCCCAGTGAGCGATACACTGTCCAAAAGCGCAGCTTCTTTGCTCGTGGACCTCAACGCTCTCCTTTAGACACCTACGTTGAAGCTATGAAGGGTGTCTACGCTTCAATCCGTCTTTGCAATCACGTCCCTGAGGGAAATGCCATTCGTGGTCTTGCGGTTAATGTCGATGTTGCCAATGGCACATTCTGGTCTTCCCAAGATGTTCACCAAGCTGCTCGCAATGCTTGCAGTCTTCCGAAGAATAGAGCACTCGACTATCAAGTCTTCCGTCAATCTCTCATGCCACGTGTTGGCAAGAATGGTATGAATGAGAAGACTACAGAGTTCAAGACTCTTGATAGGATGAAGAAGTTGAAGTTTCATCTCAAGCACCATGGCAAACAAGATGGTATGCTTTTTTCTCTCCCGTGGCTAATAAAACATGACTGACAATTGAATCTAGACAAGAAGATCTATACCATCAAGAAATTTACTTTCTCCGAACATCCCAAGTATGCCAAGACTGGTATTAATGCAAAAAACCATTGCTTTACCCCCAAGGATACAGGCAAGGAAATCTCGGTCTATGATTACTTCAAGAAGAAGTACAACATTAACCTCACCCATTGGTATTTGCCATTGATTGAAACAGAAAAGGCCGGCTTCTTCCCTATGGAAGTTTGTACTTTGCTTCCAAATCAGAAGTACCAATTCAAGCTGGATCCTAACCAGACTGCTTCAATGATCAAGTTTGCTGTCACTCGGCCAAAGGTCCGTTTGGATTCAATTCAGCATGGCCTTGGCATGTTATCTTGGTCTAAGGATCCTTACCTCGAACATTTTGGTTGCAGGATCGAAGAGACCATGACTACGGTAAGTTCTTACTACAAATTTTCCTCTTTGATATATAATTACTTACCCATCCTCAGACTCAAGCTCGTGTTCTCCAGAACCCAGTCGTTCAATTTGATAAGGCTACTATTGATCCCAAGACCTCTGGTCGTTGGGACTTACGTGGCAAGAAGTTCTTATATGCCAACCCGGAACCATTAAACTCCTGGGGTGTTGTCATTGTCAATGACTGCATCCCAGTTCCAGCTGTCAAAAATTTCCTTCAAGTCTTCATTCAGACCTACATTGGTCATGGTGGCAGAGTCACCAACAAGACTCCTGCTATTGTGGGATGCTCTGGTTCACCAGAGTTGATCGGTGCAGGTGTTCACATGGCTCGAACTACTGCCGGACAACAAAATAAGCAGATGCCCCAGATCATGTTTTACATTTTGCCTGGTCGTGATTCCTACATGTACGAGCGTTTCAAGAAGAACAATGAATGCCGTTTCGGAATGGTATCTCAGAGTAAGTAGTAGATCTCTCATCTCAAAAGGCCCAACTAACCAAATATAGTGATGAATGTTGCTCATGTTATGAAGGCACAACCACAGTACTGTTCAAATGTCTGCATGAAAGTCAACGCCAAATTGGGCGGAACTACTTGCAAGGTTGCTGATACTAAGCCACCTAAGCCATTCTTCTCAAGACCAACCATGATCATTGGTGCCGATGTTTCTCACGCAACACCCGGCTCACCACAATGTTCGATGGCTTCCTTGACTATGTCAATGGATTCAATCGCTTGTCGATATGCCGCTGCTGTTCAAAGCAACGGTCACCGTGTTGAGATGATTTCTAAGGATAACATCAACTCGATGATGATTCCATTGTTCAGGCAATGGATTAAGAAGGTTGGCAAGGGATCAGGACCTCAGCACATCTACTATTTCAGAGATGGTGTTTCTGAAGGCCAATTCGAACATGTGATCAAACAGGAGATCAAAGATATGAAGGATGCTCTCGAAAAGGCTTTTGGTCCCTCGGCCACAACCGTAAGTTCTTGCATGTTTTAATATCGAGGTACTTTTACTAATATCTTTAGATTCGTTGGACTGTTACCGTTTGCACTAAGCGTCATCATTTGAGATTCTTCCCTAAGGATAATGATATGGCAGCTGGCGACAAGAATGGAAACGCTCTTCCAGGTACCTTGGTTGAACGTGATATCACTCATCCATTTGAGTACGATTTCTACTTGAGCTCTCACTCTGCTATTCAAGGTACTGCTAGGCCTACTCACTACCAGGTCATCATGGACGAGGCAAAGGTTGAGGTAAACGATTTTCAGAGAATGGTTTACCAGCATTGTTATCAGTACATGCGCTCCACTACTCCCGTCTCACTTTGTAAGTTTACACCACCTTCCTGTCATTTGTCTCTTGACTAATTTATTCCAGATCCCGCCGTTTACTACGCACATTTGGCTTCTAACCGTGCTCGTGCACATGAAGCTCAAGGTCATAGTGCAGGACCTCGTGGTGGAGAAAAGTTCCTTGAGAAAGTCTACGCCGAAGCTCAAGAGAAAGTCCGAACTGGTCAGAGCCCTCCAACCAGTGCAACTAGTTCAAGTAACTTGGTACAGGATGTACCACTTCTTCCTTTGGGAACCCTTAACCCTCAGGAGAAAGTCGACATGGATGTTCTTGTCAAGATCCGAACTAGTATGTGGTACATTTAAGTACTTCATACTCTTCAATCATCATCATGGTCTTTGACCCTTGTCATTGATCTTATTACTTTTTAAATTCTTCATTTTGTTTTATTAAATCACTTTTGATCTTCGGATCCCTGATCCTACGATTTCTCAATCTTTCTCTGCCAGCAGCTAGTTGCTATCGCAATTGGTTTTATGAGGGATTTGGGAATAGGACTTGTACTTTCAATTCTTCGGACTTTGATCTCATCTCTGATTCATTTCGGGGTTTGAGTTTCACGGATTTCCTCCTCTTCACCCTGTGCATATGGGTACCCGGAAGTCGACATGGACTTGGTGATGGAAATGATATTATTTGAGCGACGAATGGTTCTATTCAATCTAACGGTGCGATGCTAAAGGAATAGTTTGGTTTCTATTTTCATTCTAGTGTAGCTTGTGGTTGATGTTCTCGATTGAGAGATCTTCTTACTAAGATGCAGATATGGGTGGGAATCAATAATTCTTGCGGGTGGTACTTAGCTAGATTTTTAAGGAAATTAACAAATGCGATTGAATTCTAATGATTTGGTCTTGGTGGTAATTGCGGTAGTTTGTGGTGACTTGTGATGATTATATTATATGTGACTTGTGGCGAGGAATTTTATCGATGGAGAAATAGCCTTGATACCTCCGTCAGTCTTGGGGTACTTGTATCGAACCGCGCTACAATCGTTTTGATCATTGTATCGGATCAATGATGGATAATGAGAATGTTCTATATTCTTCAATACATGGAATGCGCGGACTCTCTACAATATATGGGTTACATGGTTAGACGAGGTGGATTGAATGGACGAATTGGACAAGGTGGATTGAGTAGATGAATTGGACAAGGTGATTTATAGTGGGAGGGATTGTAGATTTTGGTTATTGGTTATTGGTTTATGGGAAATTATTATAGAGGGAGAGGGGGAAGGGGGGAGG
>NGKJ01000052.1:97955-113369 GCA_002162495.1 Myriosclerotinia curreyana | reverse complement strand
AACACCCCGCCTCCCGAAACCTGTCCGAATGGTCCTCCCCCCTCTTCGTAACCTGGAACACTCTGTCCCCCAGCAACCACGCGCATCAAAACTCCCCGACCCTCCGCGGGTGCATCGGAACCTTCTCCTCAGAACCCCTCATCACCTCACTCAAAGAATACGCCCTCACCTCCGCCCTCCACGACACTCGCTTCTCCCCCATCTCCCCCGCCGAACTCCCCACCCTCGAAGTCGCCGTGACTTTACTGACCGATTTCGAAACGTGCGAACACCCCCTCGATTGGGAAGTCGGGGTCCACGGTATCCGCATCACGTTTTACTATAAGAATAAACGATATGGGGCGTGTTATCTACCGGATGTAGCTGTGGAGCAGGAATGGGGGAGGGAAGAAACGGTCGTGAGTGCGATGAGGAAGGCGGGTTGGGGGGGACGGAGGGAGAAGTGGAGGGAGGTCGGTCAGTTGACGGTGGTTAGGTATCAGGGGAGGAAGGAGACTGTTAGTTGGAAGGAGTATAACGAGTGGAGGAGTTGGGTTCAGTTGGTTATTGATAAGAACGGAGAGAGGTAATTGGGGCATGGGATTGGAAATTTGATTCAATATCGTATGCTATGCTATGATACGATCAACCCATCTATCATCATACCAACTCAAAATCCCAACACCCTTTCATCAACACTCCATCAAATCACAAAGCAAAGGATACACCAAATATGCTACAGCAACGCGGAAGCATCATGATATGAAGATCTACAATTTCTCAATTACATTATTACATTATTACATAGAACAGAAAGTGGATATCTCTCCACTACATCGATGATTTAATTTTTCTCTCATGATTTTTCCCTCTCATAGGTTTTCCCTCCCATAGTACTACTTACTACCCACTAGCTTCCATAATCTGAGAAATCTGAGAAATCTCAGATTCTGCATATACCCAATCAAGAATTTTAACAATGCCATGTATGTACGTATACACATCCATGCTTTTTTATTGATTTCTATGGTTGCGTGTTTTTTTACATGTGTAATTATGTTATTACATACATTTCCTGTGAAGCAGACTGTGTGTGAGTGTGAGTGTGAGTGTGAGTGTGAGTGTGAGTGTGAGTGTGAGTGTGAGTGTGAGTGTGAGTTTTATAATTATCAGAATAAGAAAAAGAACAAGAACAACATGAGGACTTTTAATATAGGATTTAAAATCATGGTGAAGTTTTTCATGTATGGTATGCTATGGTATAGTATGGAGATATAATATTACGAATATGTCAACTCAATTCTTTTCATTTCATTTCATTTCATTGCTAAAAGATACTCGCGTGGGAAGAAATTGGTACTGGTATAATGTTTCGCGGCCACCACATACATAAACAAGCTCGCTTTATATGGTATCCCATCCCCCTTTCCCGTGCACCAATATGATATCTTTCCATTTGCATCCCATTTGTATCCCATTTGTATCCCATCCCATTCCAGCCCATCCATGTATGTCCTTCCTTGCCCAAATTGCCCAGTTTGGTAAAATGTAGCGTTACCGATACCGTGCCATTCCCATCCCATCCCATCCCTTCCAAAATATAAAATACAAATGGATATCCAGCGCTTTGCTTCGATTGGAAAGAAAAGTAAGCAAGCAAGTAAACAAATCATTACCCGTGGGTAGTGAAGTCATTAAATATGTCGTAATTGTGAGTTTCATCCCATCCCATCCCATCCCATCCCATCCCATCCCATCCCATCCCATCCAATTCCGTTCCGCTCCCTTCCCATCCCATCTCCTAATAGATGAACCTCTCATCCTACATCCAACAAACCAACTTCCTTCCCAACTTCCTCCCTAGCTCCCTCCATTTCCTCCTCTTAACCCCATGCACACCCATCCTCTTTTCATTTTCCCCACCCGGACTCCCCGGCGGCAAAGGCGTCAATGGTTTCGTCATCGCCCTCCTCGTTCCCAACCTCTCTCTCTCCCCATCAATATCCATATCCATATCCCCGTTAATCCCCCAACGCCCCTCTCCCTCAATTTCCCCATCCATACCAATCCCATTTTCGCTTTCTTCCCCATAAGAACTTTCCTCTCGATACATAGCAGCCCTCTTCCTCCCCTCCACCACCCGCCTCACAATCAAAGCAAAAGTCTCTTCAATGTTAACTATGCTCCTCGCGCTCGTCTCCATAAACCCACAATTTCTCGCTCGTGCCCATTCCAACCCCTGTGATGCCGTCACCTCGCGTGCTTCTTGGAGATCGCATTTATTTCCCGCTACGATTTTAATCGGGGGGACGTAAGCATTCTCCATTCCCATCACAGCATTGAAGTTTGCGTCGTGAAATTTTTTCGACCTGGATTTCGATTTCGAATGCGAAGATTCCACCTGCGCCCTCCTCCATTCCTCCCCCCTAACCTCCCCCTCCATCCCCACCAACTCATCAAACCAATTCAACGCATCCAAGCTCTCCCGTCGCGTAATGTCATACACCATCAAAAAAGCATCGCTCCGCATACTCCCATTGGCACTCTGCCACATCCCGCGATATTCTTCCTGTCCCGCGGTATCCGTTATGCTTAGATGATATGTTTGGCCGTCAATCCGTCGGGTGAGGGTGTAGGAGTCTTCGATCGTGGGGTCGTAGTCGGACGTCCATTGCGATTTGACGAGACGGAGGGTGAGGGCGGATTTGCCGACGCCACCGTCGCCGAGGATAGTGATTTTGATGCGGTTGGGAATGTGGCTGTGGGGAATGGTTGCCATTGTGGTGGTTTGGTGGTTTGAGAGGAGGGAAGGGAGGAGCTTGAAGATTGTGGTTTATTGGTAGCGTCGAAGGGCGAATGTGGGTATGGTAGTTATTTAGAATGTGTTTTGAGGTATGATAGGAGTAGAGAGTTAACTTTGCTCGAAAGCAATTCAATTGTCGCAGAAATTCGTTCTTCCTTCAATATCCGTTCGCTATTCATTCAATGTCCGTTCGTTTGTACGTTGTATGGTATTCATGTATTCGTCCGACCTTCCTGCCCAGTACCAATACCAATACCATTACCAGTACCAGTACCTTCCCTCCTTTCTTTCCTTTTCCTACCTATTTTCCGCAAACCCCTCAAATCCAATTGATTTAAAACAATTGATCAACGTCTTCTCTTCCTTTGAATAACTTCCGCTTCCGCCAAAAATTCAATGGAGAGAAGAAAGTCCGCAGTCCGCACAGACGTGCTATCCCTTCATTATACTTGAGTAGTATTTTCTTTCTTTTTTCTTCAATTGAGTTCGATTGAATTCTTCCCTCTCTTCTCAATAAATTTAAGAATCGTCCGTACTATACCATCTGGTTGTAATGTCGAGTACGTACAACGGGATGGTATATGTACGAAGTATAAGTATATATGTATATGTATATGTATATGTAATCCAGAAAGTGTGCCAATCCAATAATCCCTCTGTACACCCAACCCCTCCACTAGCCCCCTTCAATTCCCGAGACAAAAGCAGATAGGCAAGATCCGTTTTATTGTGCATATGCATATGCATATGCATGTATGTATGTATATTTGTATATGTACTCCGTATATGTTGCGTGCATTGTGTCGTATTGATTTGCCAATTCAATAGTACTTATTAGTATTACTTCGTGTAACAAGTACTATTTACTGGTAAGTTGTAACATGATACTCGAGTACCTACATATAGAGTACATACACCACACCAGTACTTTCCCCTGTTGTGCAAGGCGAATCAGGCCAAGGTAAATAATAATATGTAACAATAACAATAATGATTCTTCTCATCTCTCGCAGATCTTTCCGTAGACATCTCGCAGAGTCGTAGTTAGATCTCCATATCGCCGACGTTGTTCTCATTCTCATTCGAGAGAGAATGGAAGAGCTGCAAATATTCAATAAATAAATCAATAAATCAATTTAATTAAGATGTATAGGTAATAGGTACCTACCCAGACAAAACCAATCCCTCATTTCGGATTCATTCTTTCATTCTTCCATCCCATTCATTCACCCCTTCGCTAATTTCTCCCATTCAGCCCGTCTCGATATGATTCAATAGTCCATTTGGTGGGTGTAGAGACAATAGATTCAACTGGTTGCAAGTTGCACACAAATGTCATCAGTACTGTAACATTTTACGAGTGGAAGTGGAATAATGAATGAGTGATGTTCGTCATGTTCATCATGTTCATCATGTTCATCATGTTCATCATGTTCGTTATGTTTGTGGAATTTCAACCATTTTTCCTCTTCTTTTATTTTCTGCGTCATTTGGTCCTGTTGAAATGTATAGGTAGTTACTTAAGCAAAAGACTGAAAATGTCTATACTATATGTATCATTGAGAAGTTTGACATTCTTCTTATAAGGTTAAGTAGCATGTTTACATATATACTTCATTCTTCCCATTTACCCCATACCCATCAAACATGGACTCATAGCTATTGACAAATATTTCACTGTAATAATGACTGGCTCTCTTAATAGTAGAAAACATTCTTGAAGCCATTTCATATGTTGAATGCCTTTGAAACAAGAGAATCATGAGGTATATCTAGATCGATTAGCATCCTCAACCAATTTCCCTTTCCCTTTTCTTCTCTTTTTCTGTCAGCCTCACTCCCTCTACTGGAGAAGGTCTTGTCTTAAGTTTTTTGATATTGCCTAGGATTAGATTATCAGGATGACTATACTTCCGGCAACACTTGCAAGGATTATACCCATCTTGCGTCGAAACTCTGAGGCCAAGAGATTATGGTCCTGTTCGGGAGATTGTAGCGAATGTGCGCGAGGGAGCGAAAGGAAGAAGATGTATTTTGAGGAGCCAGCCGCGGAGATGGATATGGATATGGATATGTTTGCGGTATTCATGATAAGTGAATCGTTGAGATGTTCTGGGATTCTAGGATTCAAAGGTACGTATTTAATGTTTCTTTGATTTGACTTTGAATTTATTAATATTGCATTGCAATTTTTATAAGAATTGAATAATGGCTAGAGATTTTTTCTACCCTAGATGAATCTTCCGATACTTTGTCTGAAACCATTTTCATACCTAGTACCTAGTAGGTGGTTGAATTAGTATACTAGGTATACTAGTCAGGAAATCTCATCACAATCCGAGTTTAGTGAGCTCTTTAGATTTATCTGATACTCATATTTTTGGATACAAGGAGTTCTGTGGGTTACCACTCATGGAAAATCCAACGGGTATGGATACTAGGTGTTTGCTAAGAAACGCAGCACTAAAAACGGCACAAGTGTTTGTTGCGTACGTATTTCTGGAATCTGCTTGTTTATTACTACTTGTCATATTCACAGGCAGGGAGATTATTGCTACGATAGGATCTGAAATAGTCGTACAGATACGGATACCCAATACGGTGGGTGTGTATGCGGTGATCGAGCGAAATATTAACTCACGAGTCATCAACATTGGCACCTGTTCAAGCTTCAACGGGCTACATATATGGCTACTATTACTACCGGTACGTCACAGTAATGTATAGCCGTCGGGGCTTCGATATCATTGACCTGTGCCAACATGCTAGACCTCCCGAGGAGACTCGGGAGAGGAGACGAAAGATACCGTGGAAGAGATGATAATTATATCTTCGAATTGCCACGAGAATGCGTGGGATAGAATCTTTTTCAGATATCATTCATGGTTGAGGTTAAGCTTGTCTATGAGATACATGTAAGTGTCACTCTCACTGAAGACTAATCAACGATCCAAAAAAATCTCCTCGTCTCAATTAAAGCCTCGACAAATCTTTTCGAGGCCTTGCAAACTTCAACAATTACAAAATTTGGATCGAAACTCTGTCGCAAATCGCAAATCGCCGAATCTGATTCAATTGAGAGAAGGTGAAATCGAAAACTAGTAGGCGGAGTTGTACAAAATTGTTATGGTGGTCCTAAAAATCGGAATAGATGACTTCTTGGTCAACGCCGATCAAATACTTTCAAGCGTCGCTGTCAACACTTTCGAGTCTAGTCGATAATTTAAAGGGGTAGAAGATAGGCATATTATCAGTAGACTTCCTCCTGAGCGTATACCAGACCACGAACGATAGGAAGTCAACCGACAACGAGGTGAAGAGATACTAGATACTATATCACAACCGGGTCTTGCCATTCTCGACAATCATTGCATGCCTTATACATTATTATTGAGCCAACTATGACAGAATCGATTCCAGGGCCAAGGCCCGCGGATAATCCCGACGACCATTTACCAACGAGAATAGATGTATTATAGATCAAGGCTATCCTTCTCGAATACCTCAACAGATGGACAGCAGACTCGAATCAAACACCACAATCCGAGCTCTACCTTTCTCATTATTCTCGAGTATGATTAGTTAATCTCCCCTACAGCTAAAACAAATTCGCCACCCGAAGCCAATGTTTCCCCCCTGGTTCTTCTTCGTCAACATCCTACTAACTAACGCTCTTGTTTATATACTTAATAATATAGTATTACTCGAGTAGATTACAAAGAATTCACAATAAGCGATGTAGCGAGAAGGAGAGCCTTTCTAGAAGAACAGTCGGATTATTGGTTAGAAGAAAGTCCATTGTCCATATGGACGGCGTGGCCGAAGAAACTAGTAAGAACCAGAGTGGCCAATTAGTTAGTCGATTGATGGCGCTGACTGATGGCAATTAGTGTAAGTCAATTAGGTAGTTGAAGCAGTAAGTTTAATGCCAATAATGATCTTATTTTATTAGTTAATTACTTGATATAAATAATTGGATTTAGTTTCGGTTAAATTCCGAAGAATTCTAATAGTAGACCCTCTGCTCTATAATAAGAGATAGCTAGCGATTTTTTAATAGTATAGCATAGTTACGAATTAAAGGCTTAAACATACATCTGGAACGTAGCTGAGGCGTGACCAGAAATAAGCATTTCGAAACTCAGCCAGCATCCATATTGCTCTTTTGTTGTACGGCCACAAGCATCACAAGACAAAGAGCCACGATCTTCTTCATTATTCCTGTACCAATAAAACCAAGTTCGAAGATTTGGAGGCTGTAAAGGTTAGTTTATATAAACTATTTATAGGTATGATTAGTACATATACATAGTGTACATATTCTAAGTGAACCCACCAGGGCTTGAGTAAGGCTAATCGATATTCTGATTGAGTCGAATCGTGACAAATAGTCCATCCTTCAAACGTGACTATAGTCTCTCATGATCCATCAACTCTTCTCCCTGAATCGACCCGTACTGTACTGAACGGATATGAGTAAGGAATTCCGCGCTTATCCCGGAACCCACATCCTCCTCCTCCTCCACCGCCACCTCCACCTCAACCTCCACCTCAACCTCCACCTCAACCTCCACCTCCTGGCTCAAGCTCCACTCCAACTCCAACTACTCCATGAACTTTATTATTCACCACGGTGTATTATTAGATCCAGCAATTTTCAGCAATTTTCAGCGAATAGTAGTGCATGTATTATAATCCGATAATCCGATCTTCTCCACATGGATACCACGTGCTTTACATATACCCCAATGGACCCTGAAATTCATTCCAATAGCGGGTATACCCCCATTTGTTAGACTCTTTTTTCATGCAGTAGTATTTGTTTTTGTCAAGATGTTCATGAATCAAGATGAATCATGAATCAAGATGAATCATGAATCAAGATGAATCATGAATCGCTGGGTTTCGAGTGATAGATATATAAATATCAGTGGGTATTGCTTTTACCAATCTTGTGTTACATGCATATGTACTTTCGTATCTTTGATTGACAACACATAGCTTTTTGTTTCTTATATATACATAGATACCCCAAAGACTGTCTCTATCTCTTTCTCATACGAATTTTGCAGAGTTTCTGGGCATCTAATTGTGTTGCTTGTGCTTGATTTTTTTTTACCAATTTCTTCATTCGATTTCTGCAGATACCAACGCAAGTCACGTACTGTATCGTTGAGAAGTTACATTTTGATTTCGATTAAAGTTACCCAAGATACCCATATTTGTACAACTTCAACCCATATTTTATCATTACCTCCAAATACACAAGTTCAATATGGAACCCATCATAAAAAGAACGATTGGTTCAAGTCACCAATGGTGGAAAGAAGCCATCGTATATCAAATATACCCCTCCTCCTATCTCGATACCACAGGATCTGGAGATGGTGATCTCAATGGAATTACCTCGAAATTACCATATATCAAATCACTCGGTGTAGATGTGGTATGGCTCTCGCCTATCTATAAGTCCCCTATGAAAGATATGGGATACGACATTTCCGACTACCGAGCCATTAATCCCATGTTCGGCACCATGGAAGACTGGGAACGTAAGTGATCTCTCCCCAATATCTCAAATAACCAAAAAAACCTAACGGCCCCAGATCTCTGCGCCAAAGCCCACGAACTAGGTCTCAAACTCGTCATGGACCTCGTCGTAAACCACACCAGCGCCGACCACCCCTGGTTCCGCGAATCCGTCTCCGGCGGCCCCAACGGTCCAAAAAGAGACTACTACATCTGGCAACCACCCAAAAACGGCGCCGAGCCCAACAATTGGGGCGGCATGTTCGGCGGTTCATCATGGGAAAAGGATCCCTCGCACCAAACAGACGAATACTACCTCCACGTCTACGACGTCAGCCAACCCGATCTAAACTGGACCAATCCCGCCGTCCGCAACGAAGTATGGGACATCATGCGCTTTTGGCTCGATAAAGGATGCGATGGGTTTCGTATGGATGTTATCAATTGCATCTCCAAAGAACCCGGGTTTCCTGATTTCGAAGTCACAGATCCCCGCCTGGAATTCCAAATCGGTGTCAGAAGTAATTTTAACGGTCCATACGTGAAAGATTACCTAGAGGAAATGCATCGCGAGGTTCTATGTCATTACCCCGAAGCCTTTACGGTGGGCGAAACGCCCGGTATTAAAATACCTAAAGATGCGTTGAAATTGGTTCAAGGAGGGAAACCGCTCCAGATGATTTTTCACTTCGAACACATGTATTTTGATATCCAACCTGGCGAAAAGCCGTTCTTCCCCCGCTCTTCCTGGAAACTGTCGGAGCTGAAGAAAATCCTTGGGGATTGGATGACGTTTAATGCGCAGAATGATGGCTGGGATTCTCTGTATCTGGAAAATCACGATCAGCCGCGAATCCTAGGACGTTGGACCAAAGATACTCCGGAGTGGAGAGTCCCGGCTGCGAAAATGCTGGCGCTATTTCATGCGACGGGTAGAGGAACGATGTTTGTATATCAAGGACAGGAAATCGGGACGGCAAATAGTCGGTGGTGGAAAAACGAAGAGTTTAGGGATCTGGAAGAGATTAATTTCTTTGCGGCGGAGAAAGAAAGGAGGGAGAGAGATTCGGGTGGGAAGGAGGTGGATATGATGGATATTTCTCGTGGAATCCAGGGGTATGGGAGAGATAACTCGAGGATGGGTATGCAATGGGATGCTTCACCCAATGGTGGTTTTACCAAGGGAAAACCGTGGATTAAAACAAACGAAGAATACAAGGAAATCAACGTCGCGGCACAAGATGGAGTGAAGGGAAGTGTATTGGAATTCTGGAAACAGATGATCAGAATCAGGAAAGAAAACTCGGTGTTGTGTAAAGGAGGGTTTGAGATGGTGGATGCTGAGAATGAAGAGATCTATGCTTATTTGAGGAAGGGGGAGGGGAGGGAGTATTTGGTTGTGTGCAATTTTAAGGAGTGGGATGTTGAGTGGAATGTCCCGGTTGAGAAGGGGAGGTTTTTGTTTGGTAGTTATGAGGATGGGGTTGGGGCCGAGGAGGAGCAGGAAAAGGAGGGCAAAATGAAGTTGAGGCCTTTTGAGGGGAGGATATATGTTAGGGATGTTTGAGCTTAGATGGGGAATGATTTGAATTTTTGTTAGAGTTTAATGCAGTTAATTTTTATTGCAAAATTTTGCCTTTCTTCCATATATTATACAAAGTGAAAGATTTTGAATCCTTCTCAGAATTTAATCCTATTCTCAAGTCCTTCCTTGATTAAAATACGAAAAAACACCCTCATCACAACCCCTCTCCCCCCTACATCAAACAAAGCCCCATATCCCCTCAAAGCTCCCATCAAAGCAGCCCTCAACCACACTGACCAGCTCACCAACACCAAGGCATCCTCGAATAAGAGATATACTCGAATAGAAAATATCCTCATTCAGCAATAACTCCTGCATCTTCATCTTCATCTTCCATGCATCACATCTCACGACATCCAATTCCAGTAGCCATCGAGGCGCTTTCTTCAAGGCGTCCTCCATCCACTCTTTTTTCAAACTAAGAGATACTATGCACCTCATTGCACGCAAAGGAGGTAAGTTCAAACGATATAAGTTGTAAATCTACGACGCAAAAGCTCGATCTCTTAGTGAATCTTATGCATAAATTTCTACTGCTCAAGGCAGGCTAGGTTGGATGATCGGACGTTGAGGGGGAAAGTAAAGGGGAGATTGGTCTATAGATTTTGTTGCATGTATAGTCTGTAGTTTAAGGTAGAATGTGACGTTAAAAGTCTGGAATGAGTGAGTGAATATGTTATGCTGGTGGTTACCCAAGCTATGCGGTAAACTCATTAAATCTTATTGAATTGTTGAAGGCCCTGTGAACGTAGTTTATTATACATTCATTATTTAAATCTCTTAACAGCTGCCCCTGCTTAATCCAAGCGTTTTGACATATGAAATCGACCAAGAACCCAACAAAACGCCAATCATACTCATCAAATCTTTACTAAACATCAAGCATACTCTTAATCTGCTGCGGAGGTGCTGATGTGGAAACAGTACTATTAGTACTTGCACCTTGTTCAGACTCCACTTGTGTCACCGAACTAGCTTCTGAATCTCTGGATCTTGTTGGAATGTCCCTAAATCTTCCTTGATCATCAAGACGAGGAGGATATGATACACCCGCAGCCGTTCTCAATGCTTCCATGTCTCTTGTTGGGTGGTCGATATCTCTTCTATCTCTGGTAGGTGATGGGAGTTCTTCCATTTCCATCCCTCTCTCCAATCCTCTTGTTGTAGGGGCTCCACCTGAAACTTCAGTCACGTTGGCGGTTATTCTCTCTTGCATACTTGCAATTTTTTTGTCACCGTGTAGTCTGTTCCACCATCGTGGCTTTCTCGTATATCCCATTTCTTCATCGGCTGCTACGTCACGAATTCGTCGTTGTCGAAGTAATTCGTGATCCTCGTTGGGATTCGTATAGCCGGCAATCTCGTAGATGAGCAGGATGAGGGCCATTGGTCCCCAACCTAAAGGATATATGAATTCCAGTTTCCCATGTAAGTTCAGAGGGGATATCGGAAAGTAAAACGAAATTGCTGCGATATATCCAATCATGACTAAAGAAAGGAAAAGCGTGAATACAAATTTTGCGGGAGTATGTCTGAAGAGGGCAATGAAGCGGTTCAAGAAGCCCTGTTCATGGGATATATAGTGATACACCGAGTGTTGCAAAGAGTAAATCGTTGTTAACCAACCTCCGAACAGATAGAAAGCTGCAAGTTTAAACCGAATATCAGTAGCAGCTGGTGCAGCAATAAGTTTACTCTGATCCAAATCTCGTTGCTTTTCGAAAGAACCCCATGATCTTGGTATGACCAACAAGAAGTTCAACCAGAAGAAGAGATAGAAAATTAAAGGAAGCACTAATTCAATCTTTGTCCGTCTATCATCCTCTCTCAGGGCACGTCGATTCTCAGGGATATCAAGCATTTGTCTCTCTTGCCAACTACCCCAATGTCTTACACTCTCCCACACAGCCGCCATAGTTGCTGGTAGCATCAAGAACCAGAAGAAATTCGTTAACACAAAAGGTAACTCCGGTAAAAAGTATCTTTCGACATCTACAGTACTTATGCCGCTAATGCCACCGCATGTCCCAATTATAAGCATCCAATACCATTGCCATCTTCTACTGACTGCGCGGAATCGTTTTCGAGGAGATATGCTTGTTCGGCCATGCTTTCGTAGATTGATCAATGTGAACATGATACTGATCAGAAACAAGACTCCCATTGTAAGACCAATTTTTGACCGAGCTCCCATCGACTCGATTGGAGAATAACATGATGTGCTGTTGAGAAATGTGCCATTTTGGAGTAAATGAGGGGTATATGGTTCGAAGAGGATGAAGCAAAGGGATCCATTAGAAAATGTGCCATTAGAGTAGTAAGTATAATTCCAATGTTTCAGTGTTGTGAGATTATAATGTACTCCTTCAATAAAAGTGTCGCTGGCATTACTACCAGGTGGAAATGGTATAAGGTCGCGAGCATCCAAGGAAGCCATCACGAAAGAGCATTCAATCCTTGAACATTTCGTTCATGTATCTAAGCCTCAAATATATCTGAATATCCTGGCCGACTCACTAAGGATAGAGAGTAATTGAATCCGTGATCTTAACATCGTTTGAAGTGGTGAAGTTGAGAGAGGGGGTCTTGAGAATGTCAAATGTCAACAATCAAGAGAGGAAGCTTGATAATCCTCCGCATGGACCGTGCACGTAAGGCTATTTCCCCACAACAGCACTAAAAAGCTCCAACGACAAGTCTTCTTCCCAGAGCCATTGGGATAAAGTGGCAGATGTGCAAACAAAGAAATTCAATTAGAAAACCAAGATGACATCCGCAGATGAAGAAAACTCCTATATCGATTATGAAACTTTCCTTTCTCCGACATTTTCCCCTTCATCATTCGCAAACTCCCTAGTTCTGGGGACAAATAATCCTACCGATACCCCCCTCGATCTCTCCACACCTCTCTCCCGTGTGCTATTCGATGCGCAAGAGATAGACACCCATATAGATTCACTTACAACGAAAAATGCCCTTCCTCTTCTATCACATACCCAAGATCAGACTGAATCGAGTCAGAGGATTGTAAAAGAGATAGATTCACAGGTCGCAAGTCTCAATGATGGATATACACGACTCGAAAAGGAAGTGCTAGTACGATATGAAGCGGCAGAAGAAGTTCAGACTGTCGCCAGCAGGTTATGGGAAACCGTAAGACTAGGTAGAGTAGTAGCACGATGTTTACAACTGGGGAGACAACTCGAGATTCAATTATCTGAGATTGGGAATACGGGTGCGCCTGTGAAGGTTCCAGGAGCGAAGGAGGATCATAAAGCCTTGGTGCGATGTTCGAATACACTATTGAGTATACGAGAGCTTTTTCACAAAAGTGGCCCAGGGGAAGAAGGTCATGGTTTAGAAAAAATAGAGGTGGTGCGGACGCTGCAAACATCTATCATCAATCCTGCAGAACGAGTCGTAATATCCCGATCACAGCAACTCATCCGTGAGTTTTCGATGAGTAATTTATCATCTAGCAGCAACACATCGACATATGCGCAGACTAGGGATACAAAAGAGCGTACAGATTCAGCCCTGAAAACTTTATACCTTTTGTCCTCTACATCAGGACTTAATAATAAGAACGTAAAGAAATCAAAATGGGAACCGGATCTTCTTGTTCAATCGCTTCAGGACTATCTCCGTACTGCTCTTACTAGCTCTTTGGCCTCTCTTTCTCGCGCCCTTTCTACACTTCCTACACTCGATCGAACTCTCCTCGAAGTTTCAGCTCGATGTCAAAATGTTTTGGCTTTAGAATCATTACTTGAATCCATACAGCCTCCACCACATCCAAATTTACCATCTGAAGATATGGCGCCTGTCAATTTCCTCCAACCTCTACTCGCATCTCTCGAGACTGGTTCATTACCGAGTTATTTCTGGAGGACATTAGCAGGCGGACTGACTACAAAAGTACAAGAGATTGTCAATAAAGGTGGTGTTAGCGCTAGGACGCTGAGAAGTAATCGCAACAGTGTCAGAGATGCTATACGAGAGTGTGTAGTGAAGGGTAGCAGGGCACCAGCTGGAATAACTGCTCTAAGGGCAGAGAAGAAAGCAGATGGTAGCTGGGAACGAGAAGTTGCAGTAATGGTTGGAAGCGTCATGGGTCCACTAGGTCGTTGAACTACATCAGATGTTCGGCGGATTAATGAACTGGTTAAATGAAGAGTTCAGGCGAACGTCTGTGTCTCGAGATATCGAAAGCACGCACAGTATGCGTGTGGCTTCTTAAAAGCGCGGATTCTCACCCCTTGAGTTCACCCCCTGTGCTTAGGCGCTACTGGAATTGTTGCCGCCCCAAAGTATCTAGCTGTGTCAGATAGGGGTGCAATGTGCAGAAATCAGGGTAGATGTGTAGACTAAAGATATACCATCATATGAATGAATGAGAACCACGCTTAGGGCATTTTAACTTTCTCTTTTCCATTATACTGTACCCACATATATTCTCAGTTGTTGTACACATACTTCTTATTTATCCAAAGTCAATCTGACTTGAGAGGGTGCTTTGAGAAGCCTCTGATACCTTGGTTGGCCAAACGGGATGTTAGTACATACAAAATATCAGATCTTTTCTCGTTACACTCATCCCAACACACTCATTGTCTACCTTAAAATCAAAGACTCATTTTAGTATAAATTTCGCCTAATTGGTGCTTTAAGAGGATATATCAGTCTTCATCTTTCAGATCGACACTTGAATACTCATTTCATACCTTGGAATCATCATTACAGATATATGACATTACTTGTGTAAACGAGCATATGAACCACAGCATCACGATTGACAGTACCGTGACTGGGGTTTTATAAGCTTTCATATAGGTATTCCACAAAATTCTTGTACATGTGTAACAAGACATGTATTTCTTGAAGTGGGTGAGATGATGTAGTTTGAATTTTAAATTCAGAGTTGAATATCGTTGAATACTTACATGTCTTAAGTTTTCGAGATATCATCAGTATTAACAGCCACAAACTCTCATCTCTCTCATCCAATCTAAAATCCCGTCCTTTATACTTTATTAATATATACTGTTTTATATATAATACGAGTTTTGAGTACGGCGGCTCGGCCGGCCAATAAGAGCCGCCTATACCAGATCGAAAAATCTAACCAATAAGATCCAGTATAAACGGGTTTCCGGTATAAGCGGGTCAAGTATTAAGAAATTTATATAATCAACCTTAAAATTTTAGCTTCAATCTAGCCTTATTCAGTTATTTTTTATAAAATTATTATATGATTGAGTAACGCTCAGACCAATTATCACCAATTTTTATACCGGATTGAGGAATTTTAAACCAGTATTCCGATATAGCTTAAAATTCCGGTATACTTATATAAATTATAATAGTACAGGAATTTTTTCTGCTATAGGCGGGTTTCCGGTATAAAAGTGTCCGGTATAGGCGGGTTCATTTGTAGTTAGAAACTTAAGAGTAGATGATAATTATTATTATTATTATTATTATTATTATTATTATTATTATTATTATTATTATTATT
>NGKJ01000052.1:81970-97781 GCA_002162495.1 Myriosclerotinia curreyana | reverse complement strand
TATTATTATTATTATTATTATTATTATTATTATTATTATTATTATTATGATTATTATTATGATTATGATTATTATTATTATAATTATTATTATAATTATTATATATAAACATTATTAATAAAATATCAGACGATACTAGTATTTTTTCAGACGAAATCTATTATTAGATAATATAAAACCTATTATTAAACAATATAAAATTAGACTATTCTTTAATAAACTATCCTCTGAAATCGTATTAAGCAAAACCTCTACATGGACCGCTATACCTATTATTTTCTATTTAAAAAAATTGATTTTAATCGAATAATGGTATTTTATATATAATTAAAAGCTTTTGGTTATACATAAGGCTTTTATTTAATAATATTATTATATTATTAATACATAATATACTATTGTAATGAAAATTAATTATAATAGTTTATAATACTTTATAATCAAAAAGGAGTTTAATAAATATTGAATTTAATAGACCAAAATTTTCATTATATATAATTTTAATATTATATATAAATCAGGAAAATTGAATCTTGTAGATAAATTATTAAAATATCCTAATTATAAAAACAAAACAAATATATTCTTGAAAATGCTTTTTATTCTTTAAAACAAATTAAAAAATATTCTTTTTATATTTTTTATATTTTACTAATCTAATAATAAAATTAAGCCTTTGCAAAACGTTTTAAGTCTTTTTTAACAAAAAGGGTCTAACTTATTATTATATAAACTACAAATTGTGCTAATTAAAATTGATTGCAAATAGTTGATATTACATTAAATAATTATTGTTTTAATAAAAAAGCAAAACAATATTTAAGTTTATATTAAAACTAATGAGATAAACTTTATTATAGTTTTAAGAAAATAACGATTTTATAAAAAATAAAAAGTATTTAATGTTTTAATTATACTTTACTAAAAATATTATACTATAGAAGATTGATGTTAATAATTTAATAATTTTTAAAGGAAAAGCTTTTATATTGTAAAATATAGCCATTTAAAAAAAGATTCTTAAAATATATTATAATAATTTTATAACAGATTATTAAAAAATATAAAAAATAGTAGAAATTATAAAATCCAAATACTTTTAATTTAATATTATAAATAATGTAAAAAAGTATATAAAACTCTATATTATTTACTAAAAAACAATAATAAAGAAATATTATTTATATAACAAATTATAAATATTATTATCATTTATAAAATTTTAAAAAGAAATAATTATGAATTTTATAATAGATTTACCTTTATCAAAATTAAGAACATAAATAGTAGTAATAGTAGTAAATTCATAATCAATTTGATCTATTTATAGCTAAGTTATATGAACCATGCGATACACTATTAGTATATACAATAAAAGTTATTTAAGAAAAATAAAAGAAAACAATTTATAACTCTTTGGAAGATATCCAAAATACTTATAATAAAATGCTATTATATCAATTATATTAAATTTATAATATTTATATTAATAGAAACGATTTTTATTAATAAAATATCCTATATAGTAATACAAATTAATTTGTATTTCTTCTTTTCTTTTAAAGAAGATTTGGAATCCCTATTTATTAATTGTTATAGTAATCTTTATTATTGTTTTTGTTACTTTATTGCTTTTATATATTGCTTAAAGTAGCTATAGCTATGTGGTACTATACTGTAATTTGGTTTTGTTTATATTTGTTTATTTCATATATTTTACATATTTGCTTTATCTATTTTTCTATATTTAAATCCCCTTTCTTTTTATATTCTTTTTTTTTACTCTTCCTTTCTTATAATCTTTAAATTCCCTCCTTCTTTACTATACCTTTAAAAAAAAATACTAATATATGAAATAAGATCCCCGCCTGTTCAAAAGTGTTTACAATAATGCTTGTCCAAGAGTATTGTATTAAATGTCTTTATAATTTGATTGTAAAGTCTTTCTTGACTTGCATTTGTATTAATAGCAAGTGTCCTTAATGTTACTAGGGCAAGTTCGCTTATCTGAATATAAGTATTATTATTTTTTTGTTGTAAACAAAGTTTAATTTTTTTTAAATTTTTATTGAGTATATAAAAACAATTTAATTTGTACTTCAAAATATTAATAAATATATAACAGAGTTTAACGATTTTATTTGTTCTTTTAATAATTCTTAGAATCTTATTACTTTTATTATGGATTTTAAAGTTTGAACTTATAGAAAAATACTTACAAATGCTATTAATAAAATTAATTGATTAATTAATATCTTGATTGAATATTAAGATTTATATATAAATATAATTGTTACTGTTGTTTTAGTTTTTTAAATCTACTATAAAAAAAGTGTAATAAATAAAAAGTTATCCCAACTTTGGTAAATTAAAGCTTTAAAATTTATTATTATAAGTTTTGTAACTTTTATTAATTTATATTACATTAAAATTAATTTCTTTATATATTATATTTTCTTTATTAACCTATAATAGTATGACTTTGTTAACAAAATTAATGATATTGTTGATACTTAGGTTATCGCTTTTTTTTATAATGATTTATAATTTATTGTTTATATAGTTTAGATGGGTACTATAAAGTTTCTGCTTGATTATTATTATACTTTTAGATTCCATTATCAAATAAATCTAATATTAATATATATTATAATAAAAAACCTATTTTTATAAACCATTTCGCTACTTTTTTTAAAACAAAGTAATTACATATTAATAATCTATTAGTTACCATTTTTATTTTTATTTATAATTCTTTTTTTTACTTTGTGAATATTGAATATAACTATATTATATAATTCGTTGTTTATCATACCTATTTGTATTTATTATATTTTGGGAGGACCCCTAGTACTCTTCTATTATATAAAAAAGCTTGAAATCCTAGTTTTTTTATATATATTTTCAATATAATTATATTAATCTTTTTCGAAAGGTTATTATATATTTTTAACCTAACCTTTTTTATTCTAAAGTTATATAGGGTTATTGGAGGGTTTTTGTTAATTTTGTAGAGGTTAGTTTTTCAAAATTCCACCCATTTTTTAATGGTTATTCCTTAAAATCATTTTATTATATCCTTTTAATAAATAATCCAATTATTTTCTATTTATAAATCTTTTTTGTATAAATTATTTATTATTATCATAATTCCTAATTTATTTAAAACTTATCTATATTTAAGTTATCCTAATATGGGATTTATAGCTATTGGCTTATTATGTTTATACCAAATGTTTTTTCTAATCTGATTATATATCTTTATAATTAGCTTTTATAACTTTTTTACTTAAAATCTATAGTGGGTTATTACTTATAATTCTTTCAAATAAAACTTTACTGATTTGTATATTATTTTAATGTATAATATATGGATTGGGGTTGTTTTGTATATGTCTAAAACAATTTTTAAGTATTTATTTTAGATTTTTTATAATTTAGATATAATGGTTATAGGTATGTTATATATATTATTTGGAGTATACTAAATTATAAAGGTATATGTAAATACTAGTATAACTATTGTTTTATATACTTATTATATATTCCGTATAGTTATATTTTATATAAAAACAATAATCTAAATTAATAAAAGTATTTATATATTAAATTTATATTTAGTCTTTTTTATATATTTTTGTTATTTTAATTTATTATTAATTTATAAACTTAAAATATATATATGAATATTAAAGTTGATTGTAATATCCCTAAACCAAATTGTTGTAATTATATTATATTTTTTAGGTTTTTGGGTTAAATATAGTAGCTAGTATTTTTTTAGTATAAATTTGGTTTTATAACAATATATTTAGTTTTAGTATTTATTGTAAATTTTTTCAAATATCCTATATATTTTCCTAATTGTTTTGTTTCAAATAAGAATATTAATATTATTTATAAATCCAATAATACTTTTTTAAGGGTATATTATAGTATATATCTTTATAAATTTATTATTATAAAAAAAAAAAAATTAGATTAATAAACAATTTTTATAATATTCTATTAAAAATTAATTTTTGAGGATTTGTATAATTATTAATTTGGATATTATTAGTATAATCATAAAAAAAACTAATAACAAAATTCATTATTATTATTAATATTCTTTTTAAATATAAAATGTATAGAAGGTATAAATATAATATATTATTAAATACTTTAGCTATATTTAGATTTAGTAGATTAGTTATATGTTCTGGGAAAGCGTTTTAGATAGTATATGTTTGTTTTGTTAGAAATTCTAATGTTATGTTTATATCCTATCTGGGTTTTGTACCTATTTAATATTTTGGGAGTATTTTTTTTTTATTTTTTATTTTAAAAAGTTTAATTACCATTATTTTTTTTAGAAACTTATTTAGGATATTTAATAATACTATTAGTTTGTATAATTAGATCTAATTTGTATCCTTCCTAGTTTTATAGAGCATAATTATTTTCGTAGTTTTGAATAGTTTTAAATAATATTCTAATTGAATATATATATTAAAGAAATATACAATTTGATTATTTAATACTTTTAACGATTTTTTGATCATATAATTAAATATTTCAAATGATTTAAAAACTTTTTAATTAAGAAGTTTTTTAAAGTATATTTTGATAAAATCTTTATCTAACTTTTATTCTTATTTTAATACTATTAGATATTGCTTTCAATTATTCTTGTATTTGTTAATATTATTTAAATTAATGTAAAATAATGGTATAAAAAAATGATTTGTTAGAATTAAAGCTTTATTAATTTTATTTGTAATCGTTTTGCCTTTTATTTTAAGGTCTAAGAATTATAATACTGTTTTTGATAAATGGCTTTTGTTTTTAGTTTATTTTTTTAAATCCCATATTCCTTTTTATATTTTTAATACTTTTGTCATTTATTTTTGAAAATATAACATTATTTTTTTATGAATAACCTTTTTCTTTATTTTATAAATATTATAATAGTTTAATTATATACTGGCTATATTTATCCTAATTAACTCCCTCTTTAATAATTTAGTCTTTTTTATTAATATTATATATTTCAATAATTAGAAAAGTTTATTAAATATAGAGGGTTTTAAATATAGTATAGATTTTGTAATTACCTTTTTAATACAATATTTTATACTTTTTAAGTATTCCTTTATATCTTTTTTATTTTATAGCAATAATTTCTTAAAAGTCTCCTTTTCAAAAATTTCAATAAATTTTTCTTTATTTATTAATTTCTATATTAATATTAAAAGTTTTTTATAAATCTTTAATACTAAATTGAATTATGTTTAAATAGGAAGATAATTAAAGCCAAAGTTTAACAATTAGTAGACTTTGTATCCAATTACAACATATTCTAATTATTAATTAATTTATATAAGATTAATCGTAATTTATATAGATCCACAATTCTATATTAGGGTTTTTTAGGTTATAATTAAAGTTATGTTATTACCTTCTATTATACTTATTAACTCTGTATAATATGCTTTCAATATAATATTAATAACTCCTCCCTATTTTAAATAATAAAGGTTAAAGTTTTTTAGAATTAGATAATATATATCAAGTTTTTCAAATTGTAATCTAATTATTAATATTAACAATAAGCCATAAGCTTAACTATATAATAACGGAATTAGATTATAAATGTTTATAATCTAGATTTTTTTTAATTAATCTAAATATTGGATTTTCATTGTAATATAACAAATATCTTTACAAAGAATTATGAATATTCATTAATAGATATTTAAGTTTTTATTTATATATATTACAACTTTAATCCTTTATATTTGTAAATAAATTAAATATTATTATTTGTTATTATTATATATACTATTGTTGAAGATATTAATCTAAAATTCCTAAATTACAAAAATATAGTATTGTAATATCTCCAATTTATATAGAAATTAAGTTAATATTGGTTTTTGTTTATTAATATTATATTGTAGAATAATAAAGTTTATTATATTAATTATTCAAATCCAATATTAATAATGTTTTTCTATTTTAAATACATTTAGAAATCATAAATATTATTTATATTTGAAATACTAATTCTGAATTTTGTATGAAAAAACCTATTTCTAGTATTTCCACAATATTTATTATTATTTTTAAGGTATATATAAAACCTAATTGTTTGTTTCTACTCTTACTTATTTTTAATTCCATTATTTTTTATTTTTTGTTAAATGGATTATTTTAAATAATAAAAATAAATTGTAGTATAACTAATTATATTATAAATAGAATGTTTTTGTTAATGTTTGTTATTGCAAATTTATTTGAAATATAAAAAGCTATTTTTCTCATATAAATAAATTTATTTTTTAGTTTTTAGTAATTAAATTTATTTTAGGTTTTTATAATTTTCTTTATAATTAATATATTTCCATTTTTATTTATGTTTTTATTTTGCAATTAAGTAATCATCAATATAATAATCTTATATGTAATTTATGTAAATTATTTTCTTTGTATAGATATAAAACCAATAATATTTTAATTCTTAGTAATTATAATATTTGTTTAAAATATATATTATATTATAAAGTTTTATTTTATATTACTTCAAGTTATAAAACAAACTATTTACAAAAGCTATATTTGCTATTTTTGAGGAGGTTAAAGCTAATATTATTATTAATATTTTTTTATTTTTTATATTGCTTTTTCTAAACTAAAAAGTATAATCTATTTTAAACTTTACTTTTTTATTGTTTTTTTTTAGTTATTATATAAAAAGTAATTGCTTTTTTTTTTCAAGTTTAGCTTTTTCTATATAAATTCTATATATTATAATTTAGTTTATTGATTTTTTTGCTTTTGTTTATAAAAAGATATTTTAAAACTATTTGTTTTTCTTTATTAACGTTTTGTAATTTTTCTGATTCTTTATAATAATTGTAATTTAGGTTTTTGATATTTTGTTAATTTTTATTATCTTTGCTTTTAATATTGTTGTATTTATTTTTTTTATTAATTCCTTATTGTTTATTACCTTAATATTTTTAGTTTTTATTAAATCCAAAGTAATCTTGTAATTATTAATATGGTATATATTAAAAGGTTTATAGATTAGCTTTTGTGCATCTATATATTTTGTTAAAACTAGGCCTAGTATGCTTTTTGTAATTTTAGTTTAACTTTTCTTTTTATCCAAATTCTTTATTTTGGTTTTAATATAAATCAATCTTTTTGTAAATTCTTTTTATAAAAATATTCTGTATCCTTCTATTGTTGCTTTTATAATCCAAACATTAAAAAGTTTTTCTACATAGTTTTTGATAATAATTGTAGAATTTTTTTGTTAATTAATCAAGTTTTGAATTGTTTGTATTAATATATCTATTATTTAATATATTGCTTTTAATAATGATTTTATAAAAGGCTTTTTCGGATTTCTTTTAAAGTTTTTGATTAGCATGTTTCTAGTTATTTTGAAATCTAACTAATAAGAATCTTGTAACGATAATAACAAATCCACCATTATAATTCCAAATAATCTAATTGTTTAGAAGTATTTGGATATTTTCTTGAATTTAATTTAAAGTATATAATAATTGTTTTTTCAAAAATTCAATTTGCTCATTTTTTCGTGTTTTTTGAATATAAATATATGATAATGTTTTAATTGTAATTAATAGATTTATGAAATTAATTTAATATATATTAATTAATAAAACAATTATTTTATAAAAGTTTATAAAAATCTTGATAATTATTATATTTAAGGATTTTGATATTTTGGAAGGTATAGTTTTAAATAAAGGATTATAGTTTATAATAAAATCCTAAAGTAATCTTTTATTTTATTTTTAAAATAATAATTAAATAAAAAAACTAAGTTAATATATCAATTATTATATTTATTATTATACTAATTAAAAATAAAACAACTAGGTTTTGTTATTGCTTTTAGTAAAGTTTATATATAATGTAAATTGGTATAATATAATTAATAAAACCTTTTTCAAAATTATATATAGATTTCAATCATTTTTTAATTATATTAACAAAGATATTAATATAAAAAGAAGGGTATTGGTTGTAAAAGAATATAATAAGACTTTATAAGAAGAATAAGAAAAATTAAAAGAATTTTAAATAAATATAATAACTCTACAAATTAAAGATTATAAGAATTTACCTTAAAGTTTTAATATTAATAATAAAATAATATTAAATATTAAAAATATTAAGCAATTTTATTTTAAAAAGAAATTCTCTAATTAATATATAAGCTTATTTATAATTATTAGTATCAAAAATAATAAATAAATTTTTCATAAACTAATATTTTTATTAATATATAATATTTATAATATTTTTTATGTATTTTTATTTGAATTATAATATTAATAAAACGGTGTTAAAAACTTATTATTATTTAAAGAAATTAAAAAAAATATAAAGTATAAAAAAAAAAAATTAATTTATAAAAGAAAACTATAAATTTCAATATTTAATTCAATAAAAAGGTTACTACCCAGCAAATAATATTTAAAAAAATATTAAAAATTTAAAAGAAACCAAATATATTTAAAATAAATATATATAAAAAATGTATTGCTATTTAAGTAATAAATAAGAATCCAAAAAACCTAATTTAATTAATTAAATTAACAACCAGAAGCTGCTTTTAAACTTTTAATAATCTTTTAGTTTCAAGTTTTATATATAGTAATACAATATATTAGCTTTTGAATCTCTTTATCAATATTCACCAAATTATTATTAAAATCAGGAATATAATAATTTTCAAATTATATCTATATATTATAATTAGTCTAAAAATTATAATTATTAAAAGAACAACAGTATTTTATTCAAATAAACAAATTATTAAGTTTAAATAAGCCTATAATAAAATTAAATATTAAAAAAAGATAAATATATTAAAATTATAAATATTATAAAGTATTGAAATTAAATTTATCTTTAAAATTAAAAGAATTTAAAAACAATTTATTATTATTACTCTTATTTTCAACTAATATATTAATAGTAGCCCTTTATTTTTTAATCCTAATACTAAGAGTATTATTATTATTATTATTATTTGATTAATTGTTTTGTAGTATAAATTTAATATCATTTTTAACCCTAATTATTCCCTTTTTTTTAAATCTAGTAATAGTTTTATTTTTTTTAAAAATCGCTTTTAATACTTTTATAATACTTTTAGCTTTAACTATGCCTTTTTTTTTCACTTCTATTAGATTTTATAAAAGCTTTTAAAGCTTTTAATAGTAGAGTATTTGAATTTTTATTAAACTTTTTCTTATTTAATATATTTTGAAGTTATTTAGGAATATAATTAATAGATTAAAAACAAATCTAATAGTTTATTAATAGTAAAAATTTAGTGAAATTATAATGTACTTATAGAATAACGAAATGTATTAAACATTATTATTAAAATCTTATTTTATTTGAATATAAAGTTGATTAGAATAAGGATTATCTTTTTTATATTCTTAAGTTTATAAATAAAACCTTGTTTTTTTTGTTTCTTAATATTGGTTTTTATTTTTTTAATATATTTTTTTTATTAATACTTTAATTATTTATATATATATATCTTTTTAATTAAACCTTTCTTTACATTATTATAATTATTTTTTAATTGTAAAAGCTTATTAATATAATAAATCTACTTTTATAAAACAAAATAATATAGTTTTTGTTTATATTTTTCACGTCAGATTGAACCAACTATATAGAGCATAAAAAGAGTAAGTGAGAAGAGATTGAATTGCTTAGACATACCCTTGATCCATAGAATCCTATTGATTGCTATATACAGATTGCTATAGTAATTATTCCTAAATAAAGTATTTCAAAATATAATACTAAAAAGGTTTATAATAACTAAAATAAAGTAATAGTAAAGAATTTAAATAATTAGCATAAATAAACCAGGAAACATAGAAATTGCAATAAATGCGGGGTAAAAATAGGATTTCTATAATATATCTTTTAAATCAAGATATATCTCGATTTAACTAATAGAAAAATCGCAAAACAATTAAATTAAAGGAAAATATATTTTAAAGAATTAAGAATACTCTAATCACTTTTAATTCTCAGATTAAGTAAACGAAATAAATAATAAAAAAAGAATTTTTGATAAAAAAGCTATATATTGCTTATAAATATACTATTTTGGAGATTTGTATGTATAGTGTAGGTCTTTTTGGACTTTATTTTAAGCTGATAATTAAGGAAAGCAATATAAAGGTTATTATCATTTAAACAAAAAAAAGGTTTTAATACCTATAAAGGCATTTAAATATATATATAATTAGGATTAAATAGTCTTGAATTATTATAACTTTTTAAGTAAAAGGGTATTTATTATATTGTTTGCTAATTGCTTTTAAAAATAATATAAATGAAATAAATATAAAAGAATTAAAGATATCCTCGTTTTTTATAAGTTTATTTTAAATTTATTTTTTTAAACGATTATACCTAAAAATAAAATTTCTCCTAAAATCAAAATCGCATTTGCTAAGAACATTGTAATTATTAGAAAAGTTAAAGCTTTTAAAAAGACTATTGTTTCAAACAAAATTCTTATTAATCCAAAAACAATAATAGATAATAATTTTGATCCTCTAGTAGATTTTTCTTTTATTAGTAAAAATAATATATTGTCTTTATTATATAATCTTTTAAATCTAAATTATATTTTAAGTATATTAATTAATACTTTTAATTCCATTTTTGCTTTTTTAATCCGTTTTATTATAATTTTTTATTTTATAATAAAATCTTCTATTAAATTACTATTATGATTTATTTTTTATAAAAATAAACTTGTTCTATTATAGAGTATATTTAGCCTTTAAATGATTTTTTGTTTTTCATTTTTAATAAATAATTTGATTTTTAATATTTATTTGTATTTATATTAATATTTTTATTTTATAATTAACCTAAACTTAATTTTTATTTCATTTCTTCAGAAAATAATAAAAATATTTGGAATTCTTTTTTTGACTTTAAAGATAATCAAGAAAATATTGCTGATCAATTAAATAAAAAGGCTGTTTAATATTTGAATACTAGTAGTATAACTAAAATAGTAAAAATAGCAAATAGTTTTAAAAACAATAATAATAAGATCGTTTTTGTTAATTCAAATAAAAAAAAGAATAAAAGTCCTAAATTAGGATTTTTAAAGAAAAAAAAAGGTTGGGTATATCCTTTATATTATTGAATTCCTAATACTATTAACAAGTATTTATATATAGAATGTATAAGATTCTTAATTAATAATTATGATAATAATATTTGTTATATTAATACTACTTTAAATTCAAATTAATATTTCAATTATTATACTTATATATACATTCCTTTTCTGTTTTATTTATATAATCTTATAGTTTTACTTCTTAAAGTTTTTAAATAAAAAAATAAATTAATAAATGATTTTATTATAATTAATTTGAGCAAATAAAGAAAAATTCAGAATATATCCTAAATTTTCTATTTTAATGTTTTTTAATTATAATTATTTTTATTTTCTAGTTTATAAAACAAAATATTTATTCTATTTTAGGACTTTTGGAAATATTATATTATTATATATATTATATTTAATATTTTTAAAAAAAATAAGGATAAGTATTATAAAAATTAGGAATTAAGTTTAAATAACAAAAATAAGTTATTTAATAAGGAAAATAAAGAAGGCTTTAATAAAGAGGATCTCTTTATTAAACTTTTAAAAGTTTAAAAAACTATTAATAAGCTTAAAAGCTTTATAAACAAAGAAAAATTAAAAAAAAAAAAAATAAAGAAAAATCCACAAAAATATATATAAATATTTTTTGGATATTTGTAATGGAATCTTAACTTTTTCTTAATTTATTGTAAAAATATATTATAATATTCAATCAATCTTTTTAATCCTTAATTATATATCCTTATAATTTAAAAGTATATAAAAATGTTTAAATTTTTGTTTAATAAAATTCTTTGTGAATCTATTAACAAGTATATTATTAATAAATAAGTAAGCTATTTCAAAACTTCTTTTAGCATATTTTTGCTTTAATTATATATTTTGAATATTTATATACTTTAGTTTTATAATAATCTTTTGATTCTTATTTATAATTAAATGAATTACTTAAATATTATTATAAAAAATTGTTATAAGTTTTTTAATTATAAAATTGATTTTTTTCAAAAATTATAATATCATAACAATTTCCTTTAACATATGCTTAACACCAAATAGTTTAGCTTTAATTGTTAAAGTAATAATAATATTTTATTGAAATGCTTTCTATATAATTAATTTATTAAAGAATAATATAATATATCTTTGAAATAATTGTTTAATATTTAAATTATTTGTAAAGAAAGTATTAAAGAAAATAAGAAATTATATAATAAAAGTTGATCTATATTCTATAATTAAAAACCTATATTTGTATAAATAAAGAATATATTGTTTTGCTACTTTAATATACTTAAAAGTAAGGTTGATTAAATAGTTATTAAAAATTAATATAGCAAAAGCTATATCAGCCTTTAATATAATAGCTATATATAAAATTAAGTTTATTAACTCCTAAAACAATTTAATAATAAAGAGTATAGTTTATCCTAAATGTTTTTTAAACTTTATTATTAATAATAATATTGTTATATATTCTTTAATGTAATTAAACTTCTTTATAATCTTTTTGATATATATATTATATAATAACTATAGTTTCTTTACCTTTTAATCTTGAAAAATCTATATTCCAAAAAACTATTTAATATCTTTAAGATTATAAAGCTTATATATAATTTTTAATCTTTTAATAATTTTTATAGTATATAATTCGTATATTTTGTAATAAATAATTTAAATATTATTAATAAAGAATAAAATAAGTATTTTGTGATTTACATTTAAATAAATATATAGTTTTTCTTTGCATTAAATTATTCCTAAATTAATTAAGGTTTTAATAAAATCCTTAAACTATATTACTAAGAAGTTTTGTAAATTATAAAAAGCTTAATTTAAAATAATAACTTTTTTTAATATATTATACTTAAAAAGCATAAAGTACATTATAGATATACTAAATAAATTACATAAAATATTTATAAAGATATTAACTATATCGAATTATTTAGTTTCAAGATTATATTAAACAATTATAATTATAATAATTCTAAATAAACAAAAAGCAAATATTACAATATAAATTGATTTTATTATATTTTTTAATTAAAGATTACTTTTTATTATTAAGCAGAATTGGCATTTGCTTATATTGCTTTATTCGTTATTTTTATATCCAAATACTTATATTAATAGAATAGAATTAATAATAACTAATTTATTATTCCAATCAATCTTTTATCAAATATTACAAGATTTTAAATTGTTAATCTCTTTATTATAATCTTTTTTAAAATATATATTTATTGAATATCTTTGAAGATTATAGAATTTAATTAATAATAGAACTATTACTAATTTATAAATATTAGAAAATTTTGTTTTGATTTTGTTTTTTTGAAACCTAATTGTTATTATAAAAATTAAATGAATTGTAATAAATTTAAAAGATTTTTCTTTTTTATTTAAATCAAATTAATCAAGTTAAAATATAGAATAAAAATTATTAAATAATTTAATATTATAAAACCCTGATCTTTATACAATAATAATTTCTATAAATAAATTTATAGATAATTAATTAATATAATATTATTTAAATCAAACTAAATATTTATTTTGCATAATAACATTTAATTAATTATCATAGGTTTTAAAATCAAAAAATATAAATTTTTGAAACTCTAATAAATTAAAATTAATTAGTTTAAATATTTCGATTATTAGAGTTTATGTTTTTTTATTTAATTAATCTAGATTTAAAAATAATATATATTTATCTTAATAATTTATAATCTTTTTAGTTTTATAAAGTATTATAATAAGAAAAGTAAACAACTCTTTTATTTTATACTTAATATTATATATGTTTTTATATTTGCTTGCTTTAAAATTGTTTAAATAAAATATTAATAATTAATCTTTATAATTATTTTCTGTTTCTTGAAATTTAGAATTTCTTTTTAGAATATTATCCTTATCTCTTAAAAGTCTTATTACTTTGATATTTACTGTATTCATAAATTCAAAAGATTCTATAGAATAATCTTTTAATAGTAATATTAAACTATCACTTTTGCCATCTTTATTATTATCATCTTTATTTGAATACCTTAATAGACTTAATTGCTTTGTTCTATTATTATTATTTTTTAAATCAAACAAGATTTGTTTAACCTTTTTTTAAATATATTAAATAGATTCAAACCTATAACTATTATCATAATTTGATATTAACACATCGTTCTTATTATTCATAATTATTCTATCTAAATCAATTATCTTTTTAATATTAAAAAAATAAATAATTTGCCTTAAAATCTTGATTAATTAATTTCTAGTTATATTAAAAGCTAAATCGTTTTTATAAATAAACTTTTTATTAAATATAACATTTTGAATAATAATAATTTTATTAAGCTTTAAAATTCATATTCAATAGATTTTGATATTAAGAATATATTTTATTAGATATTTAATATATACTTGATTATAGGTTTTGTATTATCTTTTTTTATTCTTTGCCTTTTTTTCTTTATTTAATAAATACACTTGATATTTATATTTAAAGATTCTATTTTAATTAAAGCGAAAATTATCTATAATTTTTTGTATTAATAAAGGATTATATTATTTAAAATATTGCAAAAACTAAGAATTAAATATTTTATTAAAGCTTTTGAAACTTTTTATTTTTAAGGGATTGATATTGTATAAATAAATTGCTGCAAAAGTAATTTCAACTTATAGTTTTTTAAGAAATCCTATAATATTCTTTATTTTTATTTGTTTAATAACAATTTCTTAATCAATTTTTTCTAATCCTCTATTTAGTTTATAAATATAAAAAAAAAAAAGCTTAAATTCAATACCTTCTTTTTTTATCTATTTTTTAAAAAATGTATTTTTAAAAATTCTAATTATTAATATATCATTATTTTATTTTATTATAACAATTAGTAATTTATATTTCTATTAATATTAAGAAATAAAATTTAAAATAGTTTTAAAAACTTTTTTTTAAAACTTTAAGTTTAATATAAAGCTAAATATTTTGCTATTATATATTTCTTTGATTAATAGTAATTATAAATTTTTATTATAATTATATAAAAAATCGAAAAAATCCTATTAAATTTTAAAAAAAAATTATAGAAATAGATAATTATTTAAAGTATATAAAATAATTTGTTTTATATATATAAAAGAATAATCAATATATTTCTTTTAAATAATCTTAAATATTTTAATACTTTTTATTATTTGGATTAAATGCTTTAAAGCTTTTTTATTAAAATGATTAATATGCTTATACTATATTTTGTTTAAATTATTTTTGGGAATAGGTATATTCTTAAATTAATAAAAGGATTTGTTGATTTTATAAAATATAATAAAATTTATTATTATAAGATTGCTTATAAAAATAGGTATAAAAAAGCTTGAATAAAAGGAAAGAGTTTTGATTTCTAAGAAAATTAGATTGAATATATAAATAAGATTAATAATAACAATATTCTTATATATATTGCTAACTTTAAAAGTATTATTTAAACTACAAATCCAAACTTTTTTTTTTTTTTAATTAAGCTTTTAAAATAATATTAAAATAAAAATTAAGAATAAGTATTATATTAATTAATATTAAATCTTTTATATTAAATTTATAAACTTTAT
>NGKJ01000052.1:39488-63480 GCA_002162495.1 Myriosclerotinia curreyana | reverse complement strand
GGGGGCGGTTGTGGAGGAGGTTTTGGGGGGGTTGTAGGTTATGGAGTGGGAATGAAAGACGAAACGGGCGTTAGGTTCATATTTTGCTTGGGAGGGAATGGGATTTGTGCGAGGTTTGGGTGAAATGGGGGGTTTTTGTAGAATATGCATGGCGTTTCGTGTTTACATACCAGCTAACGAAGGTTCACTCAATTTTTGGACAAAGAATATAACTTCCATGTACATTACTAATCCTCCACAAATCTACCTACCTCGAATACATAAACCCATACCATCAATCCCAATCCCAACCACCATCATAACCACCCCCATTTCCCTCTTTCTCTAACCTCTTCTCTTTCCTCATTAATCAAGCCCCTTGCCCCATGCCCCCTAATAATCATCGACAACCCCCCAAACAACCTCCCAAACAACCCCCAAACAAACCCCCTCTCCCATTACCAAGATTCAATAAACCATCTTCAGAAGTTAAATCTCTGAGGAAAATGGTATCTGAGTCACTGCATAGATCGGTATGTGCTTGGGCTGTAAAATTTTGGATTGGCATGATTATTTGGTGGCCGGTGGTGGGTTTTGTGAAGCTGTGAAGTTTGGCTGAGGATAGGGAAGAGAGCAGGGTTGATTGGGTGGTGGGGAAAGGGGGTCGGGGAAAGGAGGAGAATAAAACGTACTTTGAATCATTTGAGGAATAACTCGATGATCATCACAGAGGTACTGCGGAGTTCATCTCGTAAGCGAAGGAGGAATGCGTTAAAGGCTTCTGTGGAAGCGGAGTTGTATGCTAGGGCTGTGGTGGGCACGGTGGCGAGGTTGGAGATCGTGCTGGTGGTTAATCTAGGAAACAATAATTTAAGTTATCATTGATTGAGTCGTTGTGAATCGGGAACATTTTTTGATAGGCGAATGAGTCTGATGTTCCAAATGTGATTAATTTTTGACCTGGATTCGATGCGTGATATGTGTTCAATATACCAATTCAAAGAGATTTGATATGCAAGAAAGATTCAAGTGTTAGGAAGTTTTGATTGTCGGATCGTAGTCTGGACGATTGAGAATGATTATGAGAATGAGGTTTAAGACCAAATCAATCCCTCTGACGATTCTCATTGGCAAAATCACTAGGTATGGGAATAGGAAACGCTTTGAGACTAGTAGGTCGCTTATGAGATTACAGGGGTAGATCTGGTGACAACTGACGATGGTCCTTCCCAACCTTTTCGTTTCTATCTACGAGTCACTCGATGATTAAATTCACAAAGCCATCAAGCTTCTCCATAAAATTTACTGGCAGATTGCGCCATGGAACCCAAATCCAGCCAACTTCTAGTCAAGCATCTCTGTTTGGCGATACTAATTCAAACCTTTCTCGCTTAATTTGAAAGACGTGCGCCTGTCATATCAATTTCCCCGTTTCGTTTGCTTCTCGGTGTGAGATCATCGTCATGTGCTTTTTTGGAAATCCATCCTCAGAGGCTTAAAGTATTTCGATCCACAGTTTCTCATTTTCTATCATAGTAGCCTTTATTGCAGTGTGACGAATCCGTGGGGAGCATACGCTACGCTCGGCAACTATGCGTTCGGTACTTCGCTTGACATCTTTTTACTTTGATTCTGAGCTTAAATTCTACTCTAATACCAAGAGAATAGTTTCTGATAATCAAAAGTAATAGCAAACAACTTATACTGGAGTCACACGTAATCCTGGGAGCACCGCGCAGACATCTTGAATTACCCGATCTACAAGAATCATCATCATACTTAAAAGAAACGCTCTAAATCATTGTTGGGAGAAATGTGAGATGATCGTTTCTTTCTCCCCACATCCTGTAAAGGCTATAATTTTATCCATCTCTTTAATCTAGTTGCGATTACTTAACCATTAGGATAAGTGCACTAAGTGCACATATCTCGGTGTCGGTGTTTTGAATAGAGAGTCTCTAGCGATAGCGAACTTTTATGAGCTCTTTCATACCATCTCAAAGTTGTGGAAGGCTAATTTCGATTATGACTACCAAATTCGCGCTATTGCCATGCCTTCATCTCATTCGAAGTAGACCATACCGCCACAATATATGTGCCTTATACCTCGAGGTGTGACGAATTGAGTCATTCTAATTGGCGAATTCTTCAATGTTACCTCGATATACTCGACTGGAGTAATATCTCGGGGTTGCAAAGAAAAGGCAAAGCAATCGAAGCGAAATGGTGCTAATGGACCGTCGATATGGTAGAATAAAATAGCATCCATTCACCTTTTCCGATTCCAAGATTGCAATATCATCAAAGCTTCACACATCCTTGACTCATTGTTCAATTTAGGGTGAACAAAATCCAGAAGGGTTTCCATTTCCCCCTGTCTGGGCTTGATGGGGTCGCGGCTCAAAATCCTACCTTTTTTATTCCTCAAGAGGCTATTAGGGGCATTTACACTTCTATTCCAGGAGTCACATTGCCTGTGTCTAAACTCCTCGAAAATACCGTTCGCTAGACCACCTCAGCGTTTCAGTCCACCAATTGTACCGGCATCTTTCATAAGTAACCCCTACAATGCCACGCAAATCAAGGCAGCTTGTGTACAATAACTCAACTGTATGTGGTAGTGCTGCTGGAGCTTTTGCCCTGGCACTCTTCAATACTCCACCACCTGTATCAGAAAGCGAAGATTGTTTGTACCTCAATGTATACAATCCATCTGGAGCCACTCCTGCTTCTTTACTTCCCGTGATGGTCCGGATATATGGTGGTGCTTTACGATTTGGACCAACATAATCACCATACTATGATGGTAGCAGCATAGCTGGAAATCAGAATATGGTTATTGCGACTCTCAATCACCGATCTGATGGTAATATTTTCCCGTGTTCTGCATTCCATAATAGATATCAAGACATATCTGGCCAAATGAGTCTTTGGCTTCCCCAACTCGCCCGAACTACCCAATATAGGCCAGAATCTCAGACTTCTTGATCAACAAATAGCACTAGCTTCGATTAGAACTAACATGCTAGCATTCGGTAGCGAACCCCTATTAGTAACCATATTTGGCGAATCCACTGGCGCACTATCTGTAGATCCTCTCGTCACCAGTTATCCCATTCTTCCATCATTTCGTGCAGCAATTATGCAATTTGTAAGAGACAGCGTTCGAACTCCAACTGCTGCACTCAGGCTTTCAGGTAATGCTTGCGCTCTATCTTGGAACGCTCTTGTTTCTGGTCTTGGCTGTTCTAGTACTAGTAGTTCGCTTGAATTTGTACGTGCTGCTGATGCATTTACTATAAAATCATTCATCGCGAACTCAATTGCAAATGTACCGACATCTATCGGTTTGAATGTCCATGAGTACTTTTATTGTATATGGACAAAGTAATATCACAGCAGCTTTGAGAGTACTATTCCCAAAAAATGCTACTTTTTAAGCTGAAGTCCTCGCTGTCTATCCTATTGGTCAAGGAGGATTAAACACACCTTTCGATCTCGTCGCAAAGGTCTATACTGATTTGATATTTCAATGTGCCCACCTTTCATCATTCTTTCCCTTGCCAACTCACACTGAAAACATATATCCCAGCCCGCCAGCACTTCTCACCACCTCTAGCTCTGCTACCTCTTATCCGACCTGCGGCTACTATTCCAACGCAACATCTGCCAACATACAACCAGCTCCTGGTCTCTGCGCCTATCACACTCCTCAGAAATCCTACTCATCTTTGTAACTTACTCTCAAAATCTAATCCCGCAGAAATAAACCTAAGTGCTCTAATCAAAAAAGCCTGGGCAGACTTGGCAAAAGATCCTCAATTCGATTCGGCGTGGAATAAATTGATTGTTAATGCGGATGTCAACGACGTTGCTGTTGTCAACGTGAATGCATTGGGGAGTGTGAGTGGTGTAATATTGGATAAGCGATACGCTTTTTTTGGATATTATTTTGGAGGGACATAGGGAGACAGATAGATAGCTAAATTGAATGCATCAATCTATTGATTTTGGGCCTGAGTTATGCCTTTTGATGTATCTTTCCTTTGTTAAAGCGTTGATGTCACACTGTGTCACGGTACGCATTTTTCCATTGGCTTGGCTCGCAACTCGCACTCAAAAGATTGCATACACATGCATACACGCATAGGTAAGAGAAATATCCAAGATATTGATGTTGAATTGAAATCACAGTACGGCGTATATCGTAAGCAAAGTATCCCAAAAAGATATTTCTCGTCTCCTACTTTGTAAGGTTACAGTCATAAGCCCATTTAAAAGCTGCAATGTCTACATTGATATGTGACCATCCATCTCGTATGAAACACATTATCTCGCGTGTAACTATTTGCGAACACGAGAAAAATTCAAAACTTGAACAGCTGGGGAACTCCGGATTCTTCCTTCTCTTCACTGAATTATTAGCCTTATGAGCTTCTTGTCTCACCCCAAAAACTCGGCGTTTGGGATGAAAATTCTCCGATGCTCACCTTTGTCTGACCGTGACACGTGTGACGTGTCGAGCCACTTCACGGGATGTTTTAAGCTAATCACCGAACATCTACCAAGTCGTTGGATTGTATCTCATAAGTATCTCCATTGTCATAATATTCTAGCCTTGCATGGGATCCCCGTATAAGCCATCCCCAGCTTATAGTATCTAACAATTACGCAAAGTGGATCAGAGGGAAGAGGCGAGAGGCGTGCGCTACACTGGCCTGGCTATGCACTGCCGTCTTATCTCAGCAATGCATCATAGAATCACTTCGTAGAATATTGACGTAATAGTATGATTCGCCCGCCCACCGAGCTGCTGGAATGAGTCAGAATGAAACATGGAGGCTGCGGGAAATTATTGCTTCTCAGGCGAAACTCATAGTTCCTAATGTTCGATCGAATGTTCCGGCCAGACGCTCTGCCCTATGGAATTTATCTGGGGTGAAGGGGGAGATGAAGGGGTAGATCAATGCATTGTTTGCGGTTTTGTTTCTTTCATTGCTGATTATACTCGATGGTCAGGTGAATAGCATTGATAAACAGATTGCTATCTCTCTGCGCACCCAAATGTACACGTGAAACACAATGTTGTTGATCCCGTGGCTTTAAACTTACAAAGTAGCGAAAGCTAGAAAGCCACAGCGGGATGGAATGGATAGCAGAAGGTCCCTGCAGTTCAGGCTTGCAGAAACGCCAAGCTGGAACCAAAGGCGTAGATTTGGGCTTGCAGTACTGCACGATCAAATGAATGGGTCCAGGTCAAGGATGATATTTGGAGATATGGTTTGCAGGATAAGCATTGAGGGATTTGATTTTGGTTTCTCGTCCTGGTTCCTGATGCTTGCTGGTGAAGACTCTGGTTGATCTGAATATTAGATTCTTTAGTGCACGAATTCATGCTTGATTTTGTTTCGTTCGGTAGAAAGTGGCTCTGAATGCTCACATTCGGACATCCCTGGTGGAACGAGGCTTCGTATACTATCTTCAATTAATGTCTACATTCAGGATATTAGAATTCTTAATATTTATTTTTAAGGTAGTATCTATGTCGGAGAACTAGCAAGACTTAGAAATTATGAGGAAGTAGACTTATTGATAGCTGCACGTAATATTGTTGGTAATGCATGACATCTGCGGGAAATCACCTCCGTGAAGTAGATCGTTTGAACGTTAGAAACCCGATGGATATATCCTTGAGTTTACATACATGCGGTCAATTCTAGCTTCAAAATCAAAAATTGGCGCTAACATCCTGCAAGCGCGATTCGCTCCGCTTTTGGTTTATTGAGACGTTGAATATGCTAATTTGGAAGAAATACCTAATCGCAACACGAGCCTATGCATGCTAAATAGACGAAGAAGATTAAGCTATCGAATTTTGTTTTATGGGATGCACTTCGGACGGGGTTTCCGGCGCGACCCGAGGGTAAACTGCTGTGCATATGCGAGATAGGGTAAAGTGATCTCAATCATCATGGTTGATCGACCACATCCAGCCAGATAGACTGGGAGTGCAAGAAATTTTTGGAAAAATGCTTCAATTCCATTGATCATACACATGACTCCAGTAGGAAAGTAAAAGCAAAATGAGGAACTGCCCAGCTCGAATTGTACCGTCACCCAATAAATCTATAATTCGGACTATGAGAGCAACTAAATACCAAATGACTTGCAAGCATTCTTTCCTAGATTTGTAAAGTACCCCATAAATAAACAGATAACAGAATGAAAAAAGAATCAAAATTGTCTGGAAATGATGCGAAAATCATACAAGCACGAATGTCCTCCAGGAAAATCAAACAATGACTCCACCCTTCGAGGTACAAGTTGCGATTAATGAGGCAGGTGTTGTAGTCTTTGTGATCGTAATGCTAGAGGGAAATTTAAATTAGTAAATTCGAATCAAATTGGGAGGTTTTGGCCAAGGATAGGATTTCACTCAATAAAACATATTCATACTTGCGAGTAATTGTCGATGTGACGGTTGTAACGGTATAAGTCTGGATTGTCTTTGTTGTTGTAGGTGTCGGTGCTGTTATAGTTGAAGTAGTCACTCCAGTGCGGACGGTGACTGGTGCCGGAGTACTTTAATTTTGTTAGATCTTAAACATATCATGAGAGGGAGGATTTTTCTTACACAGTGGTAAATGTAGTTGAAGTGGCTAGGTGAGTGAATCATGTTAGTAAATGCTGAAATAAAACACAAAAAACTTAAGGATTTTGATCTTACTTGTGTTGTAAAAGGTTGTGGCAGTAGTAAAGGTGGTAATGGTGGATGTCTTCCAATCAGATGTGGTTGTATCAGTTATTGTCAAAGTTGGAACATCTGGAGCACGCTTCTTGAGCTTCTTCTCGAGGAGCCGTCCAACAGCACGACGTCCAAGAACATCAGCAACTTCAACACTAACATCCCGATTATGGATATTTGCTCTTGGAGCTGGAGTGATGACAGCAGCTGCCGGTGCGGGCATAGCACTGCGCTTGAGTGCGGAATCGGATGTGACGCTTTGAGCCAAGGCGAGATAATGTTGGTTTGGATATGGATCCTTGGTTGTGGGCATGGTGGGAACTTTGCATGATGCTGTCTTGGTCGTGGTAATGATAGGGAATGTGTATTTTCGAGAAATAACGGTCCGCGTGGAGATATTAGTGACTTTTGTTGTGACTTTTGAGGGCGTGATTGTGATTGTATTTTTAGCTGTTGCTGAAGCTGCGGTGATGGTAAGAGCGGGAATCGTAGTCGGATTGGTTTCCGTAATGGTAGTGGGCAAAGTCGTGGATGGTGTCAGTACACTCGTGATGTTTACTAGAAAATGTCAAATGTTAAATGTGAAGACTTGATGTTCGAAGATTCGAAATAATTTACCTGTTGGGGTATATATGACTGTAGCTTGAGGTCCAACTAGAAGGTCAAAGGTTCTTTGGGCGGCGAAAGAAGAGCTGTTTCCATTGTTGCCCAAGATGACAATAGTCCAACTTCCACTATACATCTGGCTTTTCAAAAGAGGGCTAGCAAATGTCAGTAAATTCGGGAAAATTAAGAAATTGTTAAAAGACATCTACCATGTTGAAAGCTGATTGGTATTATCAGGCTGAGTGGGGATGTCGCTGCATAACCAAGAATTCTCATCAGGGCCAACAAGAATCACATCAGCGGTGCCAGAACATCCCACAAATTGCGTAACGGAGGTGAAGTTTGAGTTATCTAAGCTGTTGATGAAATAACTAGCTCCATTTTGAAAATCAATACCATACGATGCACAGCCTGCCTCGGCATATGTGAAGATAGAGGTCAATATAACGAACGTGTAGAAGAGATGAACAATTGGAGACAACATGATGAAAAATACAAATGATTGCAGTGATGGGAGTCATGGGAGTGATGAGAGTGATGAGAGTGATGAAAATGAGTTGTAATATAGTTTGCGAAGTCAATACAGCAATATAACCTTCGAAGATCCTGTTAGCTAGATAGGCTGGATTCAAGCTGCTTAACCAATGTCGCCGAGCCTGTCCAAAAAAAGAAACATACCGCATCTACACGGATAGAAGCTTAGACACGCGCAATACATCACAGGATTGTCCGACGCCATCTAGAATATTAACCGATTTCATCTGACAACATAAGAAAAGTCTTGATAGAGCAATGAAAACGGAATGTTTCCAGCTTTTGGGTTACACTAGAGCCCAAGATACAAGCCTTTCTGTGCCGCAAAATAAACAGAACAAATCATCTTTGGAGAAGAAACTTGATTGGTTTGGTTTCTCGAACTCTTCCTTGTCAGATGAGATAAAATGGAGTGATTAATGCAGAGAGAGCTTGGAGATTTCAACGAGAGGAAGGATGTATGTGCTGACAGTGACTTATTCGATACTTCAAAAGTTACTGTCCAGTGATGTGAGCTGGCCAGGTGTCTCCGACTATCGCTAGTATGAACGCAAACAAACGCCACAATGATCAACTTCGCAGCTATGTTGTACTCTTGGTATCGGCTGCTGGGGTAAGTATACCTACCATCTTTGGCTTTTGATGTTGTTAGATCTGAAAATGGCTTGTCAACTCCGATATAACCATGCCGAAATACAATAATTATGGTCATCTTTAGCATTACTGCTTAATGACGAGCCGTCCAGTGAAGATATCCCTGCAATACTGAGCCGCAAACTCAGTTTCTTCTATGATATCGCGGCTTTCGTGGATCATCACCAAACATGATCGGGGTAAGAAAAGCGTCGGGTTCAATCCAATCCAGTGAAAAAGAAAATAAAACAGGGTAGACACGAAGCCTGAAGACTAATAAGCCAATAAATAAACGAGCCGCTCACGTGCCGCGCGAAGGGAGCCACGGGAAACATCGAGGATTAGCTGCATAATATTGTTTGTACTACTATTGACACCAAGTCACGGATTATATTTGACTCTTTTAGACGTTTTGATGATTTTGCTTCGTTTCGTATATCACCCGTCGGTTGCTTCCGGATTAAGATTTGGATGTGTCAAAAACTAATAATAACATAGTCAATTCAAAGACCCAACACGGCTAAGTCCAAGAAATCTATTCATCTACAGTCGATGACACTCAGCCATATACAAAATAACTTTGTGAAAAATAATTAAATCTGTTTTATACTATAAAATAGCCCTAAATCGTGAGAGTATATTAAACTAAAAATTAAATTTAAAAAATTATTTAATCTTTTTAAAAATAATAAAATATACCAAAAAAAAAAGTTTTGAGAAATATTTTGAAACATACTTCGTAGGTGGTCAAAAATTACTTTTTCCTTAAACCCGATCTCCGATCCGCTTTAACCCGCTTCGGTTAATATTATATCCGAGCTCCGAAATTAAATCCAGTGCCCTTAAATCCGACATTTTAAATCCGTTACTCTTATATCCGACGGCCTCACCGGAGATAACTAATCCTGGCAATCTAATTGGCCCAAACGCACGAACGTTTTTCTTAAAATATTTTGAAACACAAATATATTTATTATATTAAATTTTAAATCAATTAAAAATTATTTTTATATAAAAATTAGTTTCATATACTCCCCTGATTTAGGGCTATTTTATAATATAAGAAAATATAAATAATTTTTCATAAAGTTATTTTGTACATGGCTGAGTGTCATCGACTGTACCCAGGAAGAAGGATCCCACCTGAACATCTCAGCCTCGCATATATAAGAAACCTGGCCTCGGCATAAGACCATGTATGGTATCTTTGGGACCTGAAAGAATACGTATGCCAATAATCGTGTGAGATGCAACCATTACTATTGTTATCATATTTTCCTGAAGAATCTTGGATGTGGAAGATGTGGAAGATGTGGAAGATCGGGCGAATCTTGGTGTGTCACCAAAGCAACTACAGTATTGTCCGAGGGCTGACAACATATGTACCCATACTGCCGTACCTGACTCTTCCACCAATATCACGAAGCATGCATTAAGTCTTATGGATCTTATTTTGGAGGATTGGCTTCATGTAAAGTACACACACTTTACAAGTGCTTCCGGTCAGGCACCTTGATTTCGGTCAATCAGACAATCGGACTTAGACTCTTTTCAGCTCAAACCGCATTATCATTGATCATTGGTTTTTCAATCCCGAGATGCATATAAGCCACGAAGTTTCTAGTTTACAGACCCGTCTGATAGCGCATCAGATGGCTGATTCTCCTGCTTTTCAGTCGAGCCTCACCTCGTGTGAGAGACGGCATCATGATCTCGTGTACATCAACATGGAAAATCAACCTAATGCCGGTCCAAAATGTCCGATTGGCAATCTGAAAAGATAAATACATCAAGTATCACTTGACTGCGCCAGATATCACTCTCTTCAGATCAATTCTATCAAGTTTCTTTCTCTAACTTGCTCATTTCTTTCTCTAACTTGCTCAAGATGAAGTTCTTGAATATTCTTCTTTTGTCTTCCTTTGCAGTTGGAGCAATACTCCCGGCCCAAATCAATAAACGCGATGGTCTGGTAAAACGTCAAGCATCTACTACCACCAGGAGGGTAAGCACGTCTTCGACAAAATCAACTAGCACCTCCAAGTCCACAAGCTTGTCAAGTTCCAAGTCATCATCAGTTGGCTCGTCATCTTCGAAGGCTTCAACAACCTCATCGGGCTCATCCGCTTCTGTCGGTTCCACTGCATCCTCAATCTCAAACTCAGCGTCTGCTATCTCCAGTCTCGTTGCAGATCCTGCTTGTACAAATTCGCCCTTCACCAGGGCTTGTTGGGGCAATGGCTTCAGTATTGCAACTGACTTCGACACGAAGAATCCCACTACCGGAGTAACCCGAAAATACAATTTTGAGGTGACCAATACGACATGCGCTCCAGATGGAGTTACCCGCCAAGACTGCATGTTAATCAATGGTCAATATCCTGGACCAACCCTATATGCTGACGTGAGTAATATATCATTCTCTCTGAAGGATATACATAAAGCTAACAATCTCATCAGTGGGGTGATATGATACAAGTCACCTTCAAGAACTCTCTACAAGATAACGGTACTGGTATTCATTGGCACGGGGTTCGTCAATATCACACAAATACCGAAGATGGTGTACCAGGAATCACCGAATGTCCACTTGCTCCCGGGGACACTAAAGTATACACCTTTCAAGCTACTCAGTTCGGCACGAGCTGGTATCACAGCCATTTCTCCGGCCAATATGGCGAAGGTGTTATTGGTGGCATCGTGATAAATGGGCCTGCTAGTTCCAATTACGATGTTGACCTTGGAACCTACACGATATCAGATTGGTATTATACGCCAGTATTTGCATTAACTGACATAGTAGCACATTCGCAAGCTGGACCTCCACCTGCTGATAATGGACTTATCAACGGTAGTATGGTTGCGCCCAGCGGTCAAACTGGTGGAAAATATACCACAAACACTATTGCCGCGGGCAAAAGATACCGTCTCCGTCTCATCAATACCTCAGTCGACAACCATTTCATGGTCTCATTGGACGGCCATCCATTCACCGTGATCACATCTGATTTCGTGCCCATCGAACCATACACCACCAATTGGATCTTTATCGGAATTGGCCAACGATATGACGTCATAATCAGTGCTAACCAGACTGTTGGAAGCTACTGGTTCCGGGCTGAAGTTCAAACCGGATGCGGTAGCAACAATAATAATGGAAATATCAAGAGTATTTTCACCTATACCGGAGCAGCAAGTACCACTCCAGCATCCACAGCCACAACTTACACCCAACGCTGTACAGATGAGACAGGACTCATTCCCTTCTGGGATAGTTTTGTTCCTAGCGGCCCCCTCAGTGGCAACGTCGACCAGCTCAATGTCGCCATCAACATTGGTGTCACTGCCAGCGGACCAATCGTCACATGGGGTATCAACCTCACAGCCCTCGATGTCGACTGGAAAAAACCTATTCTTCAATATGTTCTCGATGGCAACAATTCCTGGCCTCGATCTGAGAATCTCATTTCTTTGACCAATGCTGGACAATGGTATTATTGGATTATCCAAGAAGTAGCTGGATCATCACCGAATGGCCCAGTATCCATTAACGTTCCTCATCCAATCCATTTGCACGGTCATGATTTCTACGTTCTGGGAACGGGAATTGGAAACTACAACAACGCGATCAATGGACCAAATCTTGATTATGATAACCCGACCAGAAGAGATGTTGCCATGCTGCCTGCCGGTGGATGGCTTGCTCTAGCATTCCAGACAGATAACCCTGGTGCTTGGTTGATGCATTGTCATATTGTAAATTTTCCCATTCACACACTTTTTTCCACATACTTCATACTAACACACAAACCAGGGCTGGCATGCAAGCCAAGGACTCGCCGTCCAATTCCTCGAATCTGAAAACCTGATCAACAGCGTAAACCCCATCTCACCAGCTCTGACCAATACCTGCAATAAGTGGAATGCATGGTACCCATCTCACGCTCCTTATTACAAGTCTGACTCTGGTATCTAAGAATCAATAAAATCGGATTGATGAATTTTTGGGAACCTTTCGAGCAAGCGGCGTTGATTTGGCCTTTTGTAACTTTCCTTATATTCTTCAATTCTTCTGGTGGCAAACTTGGTCTTTCTTTGGTCATTCTTTTGTAACTCTTGTAGTATTATATAAGACAAATGTAAGGAATGGGTGTTTTGATTTCTTTGTTAAAGAGTAACAAAATGTCTTTCGACAAGTCGTTTTATACTGTCTGTAGCAGATCGCAATTTGAGATTGAATCGCTCCTCATCTGTTTCTTCCCATTTTGACGTATTCTGTATGTGATTTTGGATGATATTGTGAGGTAATAGAAGAATAAAGTATCATCAAATGTTTCATGGAGCACTGTTATTATTTGATGAAGTAGTGAAGAGTAGTACTTATAGTACTCGTTAGAACTTTAGTTGAATCATGAACATCAACTTGTCGTTCGGAATATGATTTGAACTAAGTACTAGGCAATGTTCAACATCGGATGATAATATATCAAAGCCCCGTTCTGAAAATGTATATAATCAGTAGTATTAACTTTTGGGGCAGAAGTTATCCACACGAGAGACAGACTGATGGGGAGCTGGGCAAAATAAAACCGAACTCACGGCAATCTATGTCTTATTTAAAACAGTTGAATGTCACTTCCTGGTCATGATTTATAATCTCGGATGACTTTTGTTTTAACCCTACTCATGGTAAGTACTTTTTAGGGCAACTGCTCAAAGTTGAGGTTCTATAGCTGAACTTATATAACTTGGTGCATTGGGGTCATTTTTATGAATGAATGGGAATATCAAGATGAAATCATGAATGCTCCTCTCTCACCGGCACTACTCTCTCGCCGCCAACCATCTCCTCACTTGCCGGATCTTCTACTCTCCCCTCGTTATCACATACTACACTTCAAAGCTCCCCTAAGCCGGTAAAATCCCCGACCTCCTGTTTCGCACCTTTCACGGCCAGTATTCAACTCGCCCGACTTCGGGTAAAGATCTCGATATAGGGGATGCATTTTTTCGAGCGCTGAGTCCGTGGCGGAGTCGATGCATCCAGCAGTTGCTATTGTGCCTTGGTATCTAGGTGTCATGCGGGTTAGTATGGCTGATTGTTGCTTATCAAGGGTTATTCCAGTTTTTTTTGGAGTTTCATGGTCGCAATTAACCGAAGATTGCTAGTACCGTACCCGCACCCCGTACGCGAGATAGCCGGCATCTTATGCTGCCGTAGCCTCGTTATATATGGCCCGTGCATTAATTATATGCCAGCCTCGTTCCTTCTCCATTCGCGTTTCCTTGAAATGTATAGAAATGATGAAAGAGAAGCATTTATTGTAAAAATTGAGATACAAAAAGGTAGAGTACGACGAGAGAAACTCGAGAAGACGATGGCAGATTGTGTACGTTTATGATACCCTACAAATTTTCAAAAAGATGGCTTCGGTCAATTCTTTAGGTCTACATCAACCTACAGGACTTCAATATGCTATTAAAGAAGGCTACCTGACTTCTGATACAGCCAGTAACTCCTACAGCTGGCACAATGTATGCGAAGATGATACAGGCTCAGAGCTTGACGATGAACTGCTAGTCACACGAACATGTGTAATTTGGTCGCGGGGAGGGGTTTTTCGAAAAAGCTACAACTTTGACCTCGAAAAAGAACCAATCACGCAGGCATTGTTGACATCTTTTCCCAGTTTTGGTCCTTTACCATCCAAAAATGGAGCAGCAAAGAAGCAAAGGAAGGGCTCGAATACAAGGGAAAAAGCAATTGTGGTGTTCTTAAGGACTCAGGCGCATGTTTACTTCCTCTCTGGTACCAGCCATGTCATACATTTACCATTCGAAGTCGAGTCTGCCACGGCAGCACCTATTGGTCTTATTATACAACGAAAGTTACGTGCGGATAATAATGTTGCAGCATCCATCAAGTTTCCACGAGTACCACCGAACTCATTTGTCTCATCCCAACCTCAACCATGGTCTGCTGCAAGTTCAATCCAGTCAACTTTTTCCACCGCGGATCTTGGTGCTCCTATGCAGATGCCAACTCAAATGTCTACATTGAAGGATTTGTGGGAGCCTCCTTCTGTTCAAAGTGATGCAAACTGGCCACGACTATTTTCCTTGTCAGATCCATTGTCGGAGATGGGCTTGGTCGTTGCTCAGCCAGGATTATCTGATGGTCGAGGGAAACGAAGGAGCTCCGGCAAGATATCAACATTAGACCCTTCGGAGGAAATTCTTCATGTTTCTCGGCCGAACGAATTCTCTGCCAAGGACTCGGAAAACCCTCTGGTACTAGCCATTACCTTGAATCGAGAAACCAGCATGTACACTGTATGGAGACTGACTTATGTTGGGCAAGAAACAATACCGAACGGGAAATCTCGAATTCCTAGTGGTGCCGCATCGCGTCGACGAAGTTCGTTTATGCCGACAGGAGCCACGACACCCGTAGGAAATAGTCAATCAACCATGCGGGAAAGTTTTGGTGGAGTTGCTTCTGGTTTCAAGAAACCTATTTGGGCAGAGGATGTAAAAAAAGACAAGAAAATCGATTTTGCATCTACTTTTGATCCCGACTATGAAGGCGGTATTATTCCTAGAAGAAGTTCTCGACGTGTTAGCTCAATGTTAGCAAGAGCAGATCTATCGGCTTCACATGAGCGAAATGCTTTTTCTGAACTAGCAACTGGTCATCAGCATAATGGTCGGGTTCGCGATTCGTTAGGAAGCCAGCATACCAGAACGAGCATGGGATTGAATGGGCAGACTTTTCCTCAAGCCACTCAGCTGAATCATAGCATTAATAGTCACCTTGAAGCACCAATTGACGAACTCCTGGATCAACTGCGTGCCGGGGGAGATTTTGGCGGCTTTAATGATATGGGCCTTGACGACGAAGAATTTGACGCTCTTAGACAGGAAATTATCCTAACAAAAGTTTGCAGTGTCTCCGCCGAGCATAGTAACGTTCGGTATTCGAGTCAGCATATTTCGGCAAAGAGCCAGTGCAAGATCTTTATACTGCCTGCACCAACCTCCGCAGCAGATGATCAACAAGGCAATTCGATAGTCATATGCATCCTGGATACCGATGAAAAAAAGCTTCTTGTGATGACTCTCAACACTAAAATACATAGAAAGGCTCATTTCAACGAAAACGAGGTACCTCCAGATTCAGAGAAAGAAGTGACCTTAGTCAACTTAAAAGAAGTGATGAGAGCCCCGGGTGTTATCGATGCTTGCAAGTTCGACGATGGCGATATATCCCGTATTCTAGTCTTGACCGAAACAGATGATGGTTTCGGAGAATTGAGTCTGCAAGCCCCATGGAGTATTCTCATGAAGGTAACTCTGCCTGCAAGTTTTGTCATACATAACACTCGAAACTTGAGTCACGACCAGCATCCACGTGAGAAGAGGGAGGGAGGGTTCAAAAGAGTACTGAGTCAAGGCCCTCGTGCTTTGAAAGGTCTGCGTAATCCACAACCTCGAGGCCTTGTTGACCTGGTGGACGATGAAGGCAAAATGCATCAATTGCAAATACTCATGCAACCTCGCAGTCCTTATGTGGCTAGAATTCTTGAAGTTTGTACCAAGGTTTTGCCAGGTGCAAGTGGAGGAGAAGGAATGCTCGTTACATGGTGGAATGCTATGAGATGGCTCCAGCTCGAGTCAATTGAGACTTTAGATGCTGAGTGGGCATCTCTTCTCATTGTTTTATTCTCGATGGTCCTCAGCTTTGGTACAGCCAAACACACACAGAAGAAGGCCCACGTAACAAGGAAACCACGCAAAGCGTTGTTACGGTCAAGCAGTGGTGCACAGGTGGATATGGAGTGCTATGAGACAATGCTCAGTCACTTAGCTCCATATGGAAATCCTATGCCACCTTGGCTTAACAATGGCGGATGGAAGTGGCTTCTGGAGGAGCAAGAAGATTCTGGGGTGTTTTCCTCTCCCTCTTTCGAAGGTCTTTCATGGGCAAGTAACAGAAAAGAGACTTTTATAAAAAGGCACGCGAATCTTGCACGAACGTTCTGTTATTCAAAATTGGGCCAGGAAGCTGTTACAGGATATCTGCCTTCCGCAACTAACAAGTCTCTTGAGCTTCGCCAAGCTGCCATAGTTGACATTGTTGCGGCCTTGCATTTATTACGAGAAGAAAGAAAACTTAATACAATGACAGCTGATTCTCTCAGTACTGGCGTGCCTACGTTAACTCCGGTCTTAGCTCAAATTGTTCGATGGCTTGGATGGGAGAGCTGGATAGATTTTTATGAAACCGAAGAGGCCTCATTGGTAGATTTGCCCTATGATACCGGTAGGCCCCCCAACTCTTTGTGTAAACTAGAAGTCGCTTACAATCTTCGTAGATCTCGTCCTCGCTTCTCAAATAGCCGAACCCTTCGAATGTCCGTCGATTTACACCTGGATTCAAGATTGTTTCCTCGCTCGAAGCTTAATGCCCTTCTTGACACTTCAAGACCTGTCTACCAGCCGATCTGCCTTTTCTACACGGGGTGTCCAAGACCTTGAAAGATGGCGTAGCTCAACACCAAGAACTCTGCAACTTGCTCAGTTCTTTTCGTGTATGCAAGATGGCTGGTCTTCTGTACAACTTGTAGAAGCACTATCTGCTGCTGGAGTAGATAGCCTCTTTCTCGAGACTTTGCCAGAAGCTATACTTGCCCCTCTTCAAGAAGCAATTGTTGAATGTCAAAGTGAACCCCCAACAACTTGGAGTCGAGAATTACTTTCACTTGTGGGTCGTGAAGATGTTAGCATGCTACTAACCCCTGGCCGCCCATCTCGAAATTTTCAGCCATCCTTATTAGTGAGTAGAAGATTTTAACCATATCTACAAAAGCTAACATGTAAAGCCCCCATCGCACGAATCAAGCTTGGATGTCCATGCAATCTGCGCATCTACCACGGATATCGAACCTACTGGCGCATTTGATGGATCTGCCGAAGTGGATCGCCAAGCTATCACACGAGCAATTTTTAAAGATGACAGAAGAATGAATGAAGCAATAAACATTCTAAATACCTTTAGATCGACAATTGCCCGTGTCAAATCTGCACCTGATTGGACGGAATCAGAATTACTCGAAGCTCAAAAAGAGCACGCTCAAATGTTGGCTTATCGCACATTGGCCATTCCCTCTGGAAGAGGATTACTATACTATAGTGCTCGTATACCTCTCTTAACCCAAAGATTTGCCATTGGAGGGTTCAATTTAAGTTGTGTCATGAAGCCAAACAACAATACTATTGGCGTTGACAAGAATGCTTTCACTGAGGAAAAGGTTTGTTGGGCGTTCTTCCATGCAGGCGTTTCTGCTGGTCTCAGCATTTCTCGCGATGCAAAAGGAATTGATACTTCATGGATTCTTTACAACAAACCACTTCAGGATCTGAGTAATCGTCATGCCGGATTTTTACTGGCACTCGGTCTCAATGGCCATCTTCGATCTGTAGCCAAATGGGTTGCTTTCAGATACTTAACCCCAAAGCATACAATGACTTCAATTGGGCTACTTCTAGGACTGGCTGCATCCTATATAGGAACCATGGATTCATTGATTACTCGACTATTATCAGTTCATGTCACACGAATGCTCCCGCCCGGAGCAGCCGAGTTGAACCTTTCCCCACTTACCCAGACTACTGGTATCATGGGCATTGGACTGGTGTATTGTAATACACAACATCGTCGAATGAGTGAAATCATGGTATCCGAAATGGAACATATTGACCAGGAAATTGATGAAGAGCCTCTTAGGAATGAAGGCTATCGTCTTGCAGCAGGCTTTGCCCTCGGATTTATCAACCTCGGCAAGGGCTCTGATCTAAAAGGTCTTCATGATATGCGACTCACCGAGAGACTTATTTCATTGGCTGCTGGAAGCAAGAAGGTTGATCTTGTTCACATATTGGACAAATCTACAGCTGCCGCAATTATTTCTATCGCTCTCATATATATGAAATCGGAAAACCAAGTATTAGCACGGAAGGTAGATGTACCGGACTCCGTTCTTCAATTCGATTACGTTCGACCGGATGCTTTCCTACTTCGAACACTTGCCCGACACTTGATCATGTGGAGTAAAATAGAGCCATCACACAAATGGATTAAAAAGAGTTTACCTACTCCGTACAAGAGTCGAAGTTCGTTGCAACGCATCAAAACCTTAACATCAGCAGATCTCCCCTTTTACGATATACTAACTGGACTCTGCTTCAGCATTGCTCTGAGATTCGCCGGTTCAGCAAGTTTAGTCGCGAGAGATATTTTGCTACATTATTTGGATGAATTCAGGCGAATTTGTCGAATCGAAGCAGGTTCTTTCGATAAAAAATTGGCAAGAAATACTGTTCGCAATTGTCAAGATTTGTTAGCACTTGGCGCAGCTACAGTTATGGCGGGCACGGGAGATATTGCAGTATTCCGTAGACTTCGTTCAATGCATGGCCGTGATGATAGTGAGACTCCTTATGGTAGTCATCTCGCTGCCCATTTAGCCATTGGAGCTCTATTCTTGGGTGGCGGAACTTTCACGTTCGGAACTTCAGATAAAGCAATTGCTGCATTACTTGTAGCGTTCTACCCTATATTTCCATCAACTGTCCAAGACAATAAATCTCATCTGCAAGCCTTCCGACATTTCTGGGTCTTGGCAGCAGAACCTCGTTGCCTCATTACAAGAGATATTGATACTGATCAACCTGTCCCAATACCTATTCAAATTAGCCTTCGCAATGGGAAAGAAGATCAGCGCCATACGCCTTGTCTCATTCCCGAAATTAATCAGATCAAAACAGTACGAACGTGCAGTCCTGAATACTGGAATGTCGTTCTGGATCTAGAGAACAATAAAGCACATATAGAAGCATTCAAATCGAGACAGATGCTATACGTTCGCAAACGCCCAGCTCATGAAGCAAGCACCAACGCCTTCAAAGCGACTCTTCAAGCTTTAGACGAAGCCGACCAAACAGCCAATCAACCACTTCAGTGGCTCTTCGAACTCCGGGCTTTCGCAACCCTTACTAAGGCTGAAAGACTATTGGTGCTACCGCCCGATCATGGTGGACCAAGAGATATACATGCGGGCACGGAACAAACATCTGTGGATTCTCGGTTGGTGCTTGAACATGCGACTCTGGGTAGTGGGAATAAGGATAGATTGTTGGGGTTGAGATTGTTGTTTGAGTGGGCTGATAAAGCGATGGAGGAGGGAAGGGAGATGAGATGGATTAGGAAGGAGGTGGTACAGAGATTAAGAGCGAGAGTTTGGGTTGGCGAGATGGAGTAGAAAAGAAAGAATTTGGGAAAGCTACAGGAATGAATGAATTTATGTGTTATAATGATTGTATAACCGACTGACTGACGGCTCGAAATGCTTCTGAGAATGAGGATCAAAATTTTGGTGGTATTGATGGAGTGTTTGATGCGGTTATGCCATTTTATGGCCTCAAATTTCATTGCGATGATTAGATGACGGGATATATTTGTTGATACCAGTAGTACTGAGTTTAAGTATGTATGTCTGATTTTCAAAAGATCTTCTCAGACGAAAGAAGACGTTTTCTAGCTAATTCTGTTGTGATATGAGAAGCGGAGGCGAGAATCAACTAGAAAGGACCAGTTTGATGACTGGCTTATTCTGATGTTTCAACAAGAATGAAAACTTTTATTGGCCTAAGGGAAGGCCGTCGTGAGGTCCAAGAAATGGTTCACCTTCGCCGTCTAGGTTACATTTGATATTTGACATTTTAATATTCTGCTTTTGCCAATATCGCCGCAGTGACCACCGGCGAACTTTTTTAATCTTGACGCGCAGAATTTTATTTTATTACTTGATGATATGACATTTTTGGAAAAGAGGAGGGTTTGCTATGGGTCGTGATATACTTGGAAAGAGAGGAAATGGAATATATTGGTCGCGGATGGAATAGGCTGTTGTGCGATCACGGGGTATACGGGTGGTTTACTCGGATGCAGAATATGTGTGGGTCGTTGACGGTTAGTCTGGTTAGTGTGCAGGTTTGAGGTCAGTGCAGTGTGAATCTGTCGGATGAGGGGTTTGGGATTGATGTTGTACATAGGGGGTAGGTGAATGGGGAAGTGGAGAGAGGGAGTGGAGAGAGGGAGTGGAGAGAGGGAGTGGAGAGAGGGAGTGGGATTGAGGAAAGAGGAGGGGATGGTGTTAGTTCTCTGGTTTGGAATTTTCAAAAGTCGTTTATGGAATGGGTTTTATTTTTAAAACTTATTGATCTGGACCTACTTTCAAGTATGGATCGTTTCTTCGAGGTATGAAATCAAGTTCCGATTTCAATATCATGTGAATATACATCTTATAGAAACTCAAAGTCCATTCATGGTTCATCAATGAGTTATTATCATCTAAACATGAACACCATTCCTATCTCCCACTCATCCACTACTTTAAACAGCCTTTCCCCTCCCTGGCGCCTCCTCGAACTTCTTTGCCCACTTCTCTTCTTGTTTGAATAGTTCTACTGCTTTCATTGCGCTAGGAGAACCATGATCTGGGTCTGCGTTGCCTTCAAGTAATGCCTATTTATTTTGTTGATTTAAAATTGGATTCTCTCCCAAAAATGACACAAATTGTGGAAGTAAGAGAGATGTGCATACCTCAACAACTTCAGTCTCTCCTTTGAATACGGCACCCGCTAGAGGAGATTGTCCTCGATCATTTAATGAATTGGGATTTGCACCATATTGGAGAAGAAGGCGGACGAGTTGTGCATGACCGTGGTATGCGGCTAACATTATCTATTGCACATTAGAAACTATGTATCAAGTCGAAACATTGTAGCATTGAAAAGGAGATGAAGTCAAAAGAGGGGTAACACGTGATGAGGGGTAAAAAGCTCTCGGGTGCCTTGCCACAGCTCAACGCAAAAAAACATAAACATACAAGGCTATCACCCTTCTCATTCGTCATATTAGCCGGCAATCCAGCAGGTAGCGCTTGTTCGAACATCTCGACATCACCATTTCGAGCTGCGTCGTACATTTTGGTTGCGAAAGCTATGGCTTCGGGTGGCAGTGAGGCGACTGTTGGGCCGTTTGTGGGGTTTGGATTGGACATCTTTGGATGGATGAGAATTGCTGGTTTGAGGAGAGATTGGAGGGGATTGAATTATTGGAATTGGAATTGAGTTTGAGTTTGAGTTTGAGTTTGAGTTTGATATATACGGATTAGATGAAGACAAATTACAATAACATCTGGTTAGTCTTGGGCTGAAGATTGATTTAGCGATCTGATAGTGACGTCGCTAAATTTTTGGTGCATCATCTAATCTACTCTGCTCAATTAACCTCGGATACATCCCGTCCGCTAGTACCCGCTGATCCCCGCTGATATCCGCAAATTATAAACCTTCCTCTCCTCTCCCCTCCCATCACATCTAGAACTTCACTGCTCAATTTACCAACCTCAAAAAATGCGACCACTTCTTCAACTCCCCATCAAATTCACCCTTCCTAAACTCCTCACCCCTAGACTCTACTCAACCGCCACCTCAGGTCGTCCCCAATTCATATCCTCCTTCCAAATCCCGACCCCGCATTCTAATGGTTCCATCCGCGTTCTATCGCTCTGTCGCCCCGAAGCTCGGAATGCTATTAGTATACAGTTACTACAAGAATTGCGCGCGCATGTAGATGATATTGCAGGGGAATATTTGGATGGGGATGAGGTTAGAAAGGTTGGGGCTAAGGGAGAGGAGGGACCGACTAGGGCGTTGATCATTACTAGTGATGTTGATGGGGTTTTCTGTGCGGGAGCGGATTTGAAGGAAAGGGCTACGTTTACACCGGAGATGTATGTCATTTCCTCTCGTAGTTATCTGGTGATTCAATTGTAGTGCAGTAATGGAAGAGGAACTAATAAGAACTTAATAACAGGACTCAAACATTCCTCCATAACCTCCGGTCGACATTCACCAAACTCTCGACCCTCCCAATCCCAACAATCTCTGCCATTTCCTCGGTTGCTCTGGGTGGTGGTCTTGAATTGGCTCTTTGTACAAATATGCGCGTTCTTGCCTCCACAGCCGTCGTAGGGTTACCCGAAACTCGACTTGGTATAATTCCGGGTGCAGGGGGAACTTATCGACTTCCGGCCTTAATAGGGGTAGGACGAGCGCGAGATTTAATATTGACGGGAAGGAGGGTCAGTGGTCCGGAAGCATATTTTCTCGGGATTGCGGATAGATTGGTTGAGGTTCAGGAGGATGAGGGGGAAGGGAAAGAGAAGGGAGATTTGATGAAGAGAGCTAAAGAAGCTGTTTTGAAGGAAGCGGTTAATCTTGCTGGTACGATTTGTGAGGGGGGTCCAGTAGCGACGAGGAGTGCGTTGAAGGCTGTGGGATGGGCGAGGGAGGATGTAGAAAATGAAATGTACGGGAAGGTGGTGGGGACTGAGGATAGGGATGAGGCTTTGGTTGCATTTAGGGAGAAGAGGAAACCCGTTTTTAAAGGTAAATGAGGAATTATTGGTTTGTATGGATTGAGATTATATCAGGGTTTGTTGCATTTTTGGGCGTATCGGCGATGATGAGTATATCTGAAAAATGGACGGATGCTTATCACGACATTCAAATACAATTTATATTGCGATTGAATTGGATTGGATTGGATTGGAGTAGGAGATGTTTATAATCCGAATCTCATGAAGGAAGAGTCGAATCGACATCCTGTCTTTCGTCTCTGCATAGACTCCATGGAATGATATTGACTGCCTGGGTGTTGTACTTGTTGGAATATGATAAATATAGGTGCTTAGCAATACACTAGTAGTGTAGATCACAAACAGTCTCCCAAGAGAAAGCGGAACAGCTGATTGCAGAGGAGGTACCAAGGGATGTAGGCGAGTTGAGAGGGGTGATACAGACATTAGAGACTGGGAGGTATGCAGGAGTAGACGAGATAGTTTCCCCATGATATAAAGCGGAGGACTATGTAAGTCAATATCCTACCTAGACAAAGGTCACAACGTCGTCATCAATGAAGGTGTCCCATGGGGCTATACCGCTTTTGAAATGTTTTGTCGTTTCGTAACATTTCGTAGCGATTCGTCCCGTGATAAACTTCTCTTAATAGAGATCCTCCCTTTTTTATTAGCAGTAAATAGATTTGTTGTATACTTGAACTATCTCATCTCGAAAGAATTCCCAAATCCCAACAACTTCCATTCATTCGTGCGCTTCCTTCCACCCCGAATCTTCTTCATAAGCTTATAATTAACCATACTCTCCGTAATTATTTCACATAAAGTTAAGTCGGACACTAATTCAGGGCCAGACCGGTAGGTTACTGTAGTATAGTTAGTACTCGGTAAAAGATCAGATGAACCATGTTTTAGTTAGTTCGTCACATATTAAGACTTACTCAGGTACAGCAACAACGGAAGCATGCTTTCGCTCCAATGGTATCGCACCCCCTTACCCCCTCACCCC
>NGKJ01000052.1:21267-36241 GCA_002162495.1 Myriosclerotinia curreyana | reverse complement strand
CTCCCCACCTCTCCCCCAACCCTCTGAACGCAAAATGACCTTTGCATTGCGGTACCTTAAGAATGAACTAAACAAATCAGCGATTCTGCATGCACTGACAGACATAACACACTATTAAAGAAAATGATACACAGAGGGCACTGGGCAAAAGACTTTGATTCTTATCTCAGGACTAATTTCATACACATGATTTGAACCATGCATATGCTTATGCCGAATTCATCTCTTTCTATAGTACTATGCATCAATCGCGTATGACGACCACAACTCTTTATCCACTAACCGCCGCCCACCCACGACTACTCATCATACATGGCAAACACCAAGATCATAAATTGGTTACCTTATGAGTCAACGCCATGCCCATCCATCCATCCATCCATGCAAGTCCACCGTCCTGGACTTTTCCCATTTTCGGTATGATATATGAATTGATATGAAACAGTTTTCCAAAGAGTCAATCTCTGCCCCACAGCTCTCTATCTCTCCACACCCTCTTCACTCCCATCCTGCATTTCCACTTCCTCGCCACCAAAAGCCACCATCCATCTAATCTCTGTCAAGTGCCTCCAACTCGGCCTGGACAGCCCCCTTGGTAGCAATTTTCTTGACCTGCGTATCTTCCAACTTCTCCCCTCCAGCTCTCCTCATCTCTAAATCCTCAATCGCTCTAATCTTCTTCTGTAATCCTCTCTTCTTCTTAGCCGATGGACTACCATCACCACCTGGGCTGGTGACTGACAATTCTGGGGTTGCGAATTGTTGAGTTGGAGTGATTGGCTTTTGGTTTGAGTTGTTTGAGTTGATTGAAAGATTCTTTATTCCACCTGGGGTACCTGCACCTGCATTGGGAGATACACCTCCGTTTTGGCGTTGGTTTTGGTGGGGAGGAGGGTGTTGGTGGAGGTTGTGAGGGCCACCGTTACCGTGAGCTCGGAGTTGAGATGGGGAACGCATGTTGTTGTTGCTCTTTGAGCGACTACGTTGACGATCTCTTCGATCGGGGCTACGGTCACCACCTGGACCTCTTGGTGCATCTGGAGTTCCGGCACCGAGACCACCCGCTTTAGCTTCTGCTTCCTTTGCCTTCTTTGCTTCACGCTTCTTCTTGTTCTTGAGTGCTGCTTTGGACAGATTTTCATCTTCAACGGCACCTGGAACGGCGGGTACAGCTCCTGGGACAGAGTTATCGGATAAATCAGCACCAGGCACATGTCTACGAGATCGACCGAATCCATTGGCGTTGACCATCGATGTACCATTGCTAACGAAATGAGCAGAACCACCTTCATCTTCACGCTTAAAGTGAGATGGTGTAGCTTGGCCACGTGCTCCAGGAGGTCGGTAAGCTCCTGCTGGCTTGGATGGGGTTTTCACCGTACCCAAGTAAGCGACAGCCGATGGATGTGGCTGAGGAACTGGATTCAAGAAATCGCCGGCTGGGAAACTTTCTGGACCTTGTGGTCTCCATGTGACGTGATATAATTCGACCATATCCTCGTTGTACATAATTCCACCTGTTACGTGCCATAATCGAACACCGTTATCAACTCTCAATCTAGGACTGGTTGTAGCTGTCAAGATATACTTGCTATCAGGACTCCACTCGCAAACACTAGGATTTCCGCCTTCGATCGTACAGATCTTCTTGTAGTCCTTCTCGAGATCGTAAATATCCATTTGACCGGCTAAGTTTCCGAAACCGGCTACCAAAACAAATCGACCAGTAGGAGAGAACAATATGGTGTTTCGAGGGCCAAGTTGGAATGTATGAGTTGCAACAGCTCTCTGATTAAAGATAGTTGTCTTGGCCGGCATGTATCCATAAATGACACCAAATTCTTTCGAGTTTGGTGACCATGAAACATCATGAATTGGGCCTTCCTTGTCAAGAGTAATTCTAGAATCGAATCCACCATTTGCGCTCAACACATATAGCGTGGTCTCTCCATAATAACTCTTGTTCGACTTGTCGACATCTGTTTGTGCGAGAACGATCAAGGTTGTACCCAATTGATTCCATTTCAATTGAACTTTGTCGCCCTTGAAGAATGTCTTTTGTGAAACTGGAGCATTGAATTGAGGAACGTTGAAAACTTTGACGGCAGATGGTTGACCCTGATTCATTTGTTAGCTAAATTATCGCCATCAGACCGATAACAACATACCTTGCGCTCTGGAACGAAAACTGCTACAGAGTAGTTGTTTCCGGGAGAGATTGCAAAATCCGCAACACCTTCTACACGAAGCTTATTCCAAACTGTACGCAAATCGCCGCTCTCGTAAAATTGGACCTCATTTGTAACATTTCGGGCGCAATACTTCTCATCGAAAGTATATTGAAGATTCCAACCAGTCTGCGACTTTTGCACAAATCTCCCAACAACCTCCTTCTCATTTCCCTCTGCTACATCCTCCACGGTACGCCAAATCTTCAAATTCTTGACCGCGTCGCCATTTTCATCCTTCGAAGGTCTCTCCCAAGTAATGATGTATGTGCCACGAGGAGAGAAGCCCAATTCATAGACATTTGGCGTGGGAAGGCTGGTAATGATGTGACCGGCAAACGCATCAACGACAGTCACTCCGTCATTGGAAGCCCAAGCAAAGTACCGACCGCATGGCGAATAGGTACAGCAGCGAGAGTTACCTTCGGGTCTCTGAAAACCAGGCAAAGGCTGATAGACGGGTGCGGCATCCAAGAGACCAATCCCCTTCAGTGTTCTGTATGCAAACTGTGTCGGAATTGCCATGGCTAATGAAAGTCACAGTAAAATTCTTTTCGGTAACAGATTGTATATGTTGTATAGTCTTCTTTGTCGTGTGGAGTATGATGAGGAATTGGATTCGAGATGTCTTTGAGGTCAAGACGGGATCCTTCCTTTTTTTAAGAGGAAGTTGTCTTGATGAAGATGAATCGAATGGGTTCTTCGAAAAATCTCGAAAATGATGTTGTTCGTTGTGGGTGGGCGGTGACTGTGCGAGAAATTTGTGGAGAAAGAATAAAAGTACGACTTTTTCTGCTATTATTATTGTAGGTTTTGTTATTGATGATGATATCAAGCAGATGTTTCGTAATTTTATAATTTCTTGGAAGAATTCCCTTTTTTTTCTAGACAAATCGACCGTACGATGAAGAAGAAGATAATAGTTAAAAGATTGAGTGTAGGTAGAATTGTCTTGACACTGACTGATGAAGGATTTCGGGAGAGTACCGTTGAAATTGAGCGTGTCAGTAGAGGAGAAGAAGAAGAGGAGGAGGAGGAGGAGGGAGGGAAAGAAGAAGAAGAAGAAGAAGAAGAAGAAGAAAGTGGAAGGAAGATGTTTTGTTTTTGTGTTTTCTTTGTCGCAAGTTATTATTAGTTTGGTCGCTTGCGCTAAGGCTGGATGTGGGGGAAGGGAAGGGGGAAGGGGGGAAGGGACAACAACAATAACAACAACAACAACTACTACTACTACTACTACTACTACTACTACTACTACTACTACTACTACTACTACTACTACTACTACTACTACTACTACTACTACTACTACTACTACTACTACTACTACTACTACCGGTATACCAACACTGATACAAGCACAAGCAGTTATGGATGGTATTAGTATTAGTATTAGTTGTAGTTGGTACGGCTTTGATATTATATGCCGAACAAGATCCTATATATATAGACAAGTTATACTGCTGTTCTTCACTCATCATTAAGTCTTTCCTCACTTACTAATTACTCGTATTAATCACAAGCCCCTTCATTGATTCATATTTACATTGACATTATCAAAACTCATAACATTTAACTCAAATACATCTTTTATATCATTCACACCTTACTTGTATTTTCAACAGCAGAATTTTCTTCTCTTCCTTTCTAAAACTTGCCGCTCAGCCTCCTTAACTATTATTACACTACGAAGTAGCGTCTTGTCTTACCGAAGTTTACCTACCTACCTAGTGCTCATCCATAAGGCTGATTTCAACAATCTAGATCAGTTTTGGTGGGCTAATCGTCCGTACTAATAAATTCGGGGGGCATATATCTAATTTTAATTGTGTGTTCAAACATTATTCTATGATTTCTCTAATTTTGGTTATCCGCGCGATTTCCATGCATTTACCTCTTCCAAACGTAACATCATCATCCCCATTAACACATCTCTGGTCCATTCAAGCTAGTTCCATTGTAGTTTTTCTTCTGCGTTCGTCGTAACATCATTACCCTTTTCCATATCCTTATCACTATTGATCACCACTCCTCCATTAGTTTCACCCAACGCCGCTTTCTTATCCTCCTTTCTCTTCGCCCTCGCAGCTCTCGCGTCACTTTTCCCTTGCCCTTCTCTCATTTGTTTAATCAACGGGCTCTTCGCTCGAATCCTGGATCCCCATTTATAAAAAATGAAAGGAATGGGGATCAACACAACTTGTACTAATCCCAACAAAGTTCCAGCCCATTGTGGCTTGAGGGTACTGTACATCGCTGGTCCCGCTAATGGTAGTGTTCCTCCAACAATTGATCTAACTACACTATTTCCTGCTAGTGCCGATGCCGAATAGATACCGTATGATCCAGCGAGATAGTTTGTTCCGTAGATGAAAACCAAGGTATTTCCAGCTCCGAAAGGAACACCAGCAAGAATGGGCCAAATCCAATGAATGGTGATAGGAACACAAGTCCAACTAAACCAAAATTGTCCAATCGGACACAACACCGCCGCTATACAAATAATGCTTACCGAAGCTTCGGGTGGTACCTTTCCAGTTTCGGGATCCTTGTTGTGCAAATTTATCATTTTCCGAATAAGTGGTTCAGTAACAATGCTGAGCATGGTTCCCAATCCAATTCCTAGGAAAGCAAGACCAGTCTGACCTAAACTCCAGCCACGCATATCCGTGTAAATGATTGGATAGGCGACGAAACAGAGATATAGAATACCATAAATGATCTATATGTACCAATTAGCTTCAACGGTTTCCGTAACATAAGAACATCTGAGCCACTCTTGTATAGTGTAGCATTAAATTTGGCGACTTCAAGCCATGAGAGAAACGTACAGCAATGTATATATTCCAGAACCAGAGGATTGGTTCTGTAAAGCTTAAGATGAATGGACGAGAAAGGTTGATCTTCAAGATTTCGTAGACTGAAAATGTAAATTAGCGCTTTTCAAATAGCCGGCATATCAAGGGATCTACTCACAGCTCTTCTTTTGGTCATATCGACACCAATATCTTTCATCCCCAGTCTCTTCGCGCATTTTTGCCGCTTTCTTAATTAAGATTGCTGGTGCGTAAGTCTCCTTGACAAATCCGCAAGATATCCAAGCGCACCCAGAAAGTATCATTACAATCCAATTTGTCCATCTCCATCCCAAGTATTCAGCAACGAAACCGCCAATAAGTGGGCCAGTCACTGGACCATTCATTGGTCCAATACTCCAGATACTAAAAGCCAATGCACGATATTCTTCAGTTGTAACATCTGCAACTGTTCCAGGCGAGTTTGATATCATTGCAGCACCTGCAAGTGCACTGCGGTTGTGTTAGTACTAATCAAAATCTATAAACCTCATTTGAACGTACCCAATAAACCTTACACCTAAGACTTCACCTAGCGATGTAGCTAAAGCACAGGGCAAGACCATCAAGGCGAAGAAAGCCAAAGAACAGATATAGACTGGTCTTCTACCCCAAATCTCGCTTAATGGAGCAAGAACCAAACTTCCAGTCGCCAGTCCAAGGAGGTATGTTGTGACACCTAATGTTGCAATTGACTCGCTCGTGATCGAGAATTCTTCCATCATTCCTGGCGTACTTGACGTATATGACGAACTGTACAGAACCGTAGACCATGTCGCAAAACTCACGGCAAAGATTGTATAAGAACGATACCACAATGGCCAATTCCTCGGGTCGTCAGGATCGTCTTCTCCAAAATCTACTTCGAATGATGGGTTTCGTGAACCAGTAGTCGCGTATGATGTACCGGTCTTTGTATAACTCAATTGGGCATGTGCAAGTTGTTCTGCAGCTGTCTCAACATTTGAAGTGAGGGCTTGTTCTAGTGGAGCTAGAGGGTCACTATTGATCGAGTCGGAGGATAGAGATATGATAGAAGGCGCATGCGAGAGAGGAGGGTGGTGATCCTCGTGACCTGATAATGAAGATGCAAGTGTTATGGAGGCAGAATTGGATGAATCGAGGTCGTGAATATCCTCCTTCTCGAGATCTATATTGTTCGTCATGATGAAGTAAAAGTTCAATGGGTGTATGAGCCAAACTCCTCACTTATTCTTATCGCCCAATGGATTCAAAAACAGCGATCAAACGCCTTCGTACTCTTTCATCAAACTTTGTCTCTGTTAGATAATGTCAATTATATTAAATGGAAATGTTATAGCTAAAACCCATTTCTCAGTAGAGGAGAGAAGCATTTATGAAGGAGAGAGTAAACGTGGGCATGAAGAATTTTAGATGACAAACCTAGCAATCATGCAATCTACCCCGGGTCGATGATCGCGGACACTAATTCCGCCCAAGATTTCTCTCGTCCCTGTCAAAAAGATATGGAGGAGTAGTACTACGTACAGTCTGTACAGATAGCACCGGTGAGAGTGGTGAGTGAAAACTTGTGGCACAAGTTTTTTGTTTCATTATTCCACTTTTGATACCAGCTCGAAAAGCTTATTGTAAGGAAGTACTCGAGTACTTGAATTGAAGTTGTTTGAAATCTCCACTGAGAGAAACCATGAGAGAGAAACCATGAGAGAGAAACCATGATAGTCATGGGGTCGTTGTACATCTTTCTATGTTTTGGGGAGGGGAATTGATAATTCTAATGCAATATGATATGGATAATTGTATTTTGGCGTTATTCGGAGAGGATGTTTGGACAGTTCAGTTCAATTCAGTTCGACATGGATCGTTTGCAGGAGACGCGGTGTGAGTGAGAGAGGAGAGAGTGGGAGTGGGAGGATCAGCCCATGGGTCATGAGCCAAACAACAAGTAAGCTTTTGTGCCGATATCCGATCAATTATCAATACATACTTCCTGAAGCTAAGGAAGGGAAGCTAAGGATAAACAAGAAGGAGACTTGCGGTATGGCTCACTCAGGAGTCAGAAGTCAGTTACGGTCAAGCCAACGATATTCATGTTCCTTTACTTTATACGATTCAAGAATTGTAAAGCTCTCACCCAAAAGAGTATCTGAAACGAAGAGTACCTAGAAGAGAAAGAACAAGACGATATCGATATCAATATCAATATCAATGCAAGAATATGATAGATATTATTATGAAATGATATCCCACCGCTTGAAGAGGGAGTTCAAATTCAAACCCTTTTAATTGTTCTTATGTTTGACGTTTGACTACGAAGTACCAGCGGCGGTGGGTTATTGACTTGTTACCCGGATCAACTTCGGTTAATCTCGCGAATGTACTTTAATCACGTGATATGGAGCTTGACGCGACTCACTTCACTCCAAACGCAATTTGTCGTCACGACCAAGCAATCAAGCAATCAAGCAATCAAGCAAAACTTGGAAGCTTCCACATCTCATCGCGGGGATATATGGGGAATAACACATCATTCATTCACAGTAACAAAATAATTTTGATCAAATTTCAATCATCCTTTTCGGAACCATGGCAGTCGGTTTTTCCCATCCAAGGGTTTCAAGAAATTCTCAAAATACACAATTAAGGTAGCTTCAAAATATGACCATTGAGAATTCACTCTATCTGACATACATAGTTACGAATTACCACATCGCGTTCATACTACCAAGGTGTACCCTTTACCTTCTCCTAACGGTTCAACGATAATTCTACAAGGAAATGAAAATGGTGTGAAAATTATATGGAGAGGTGGCAGAGCTTTCAAACTACCACAGGGGACGGCTCCAAAGGCTGCACAAACCAATGGTTCGAATAAGGGCGTCATATCTCTTGACTCGGATGAAGATGAAGCCCCTAAACCACCTTTCGAGGATAGACCAGAGTTTGAAGATGACGAGCAGGAGATTGACCCAAGACGACCTTACCCCAGCATTCTGCAGACCTTGGATTTACAATTTGGCACCGATGTCCTTCATATCAGCCTGTTACCAAGCTCGATACTAAAAGCAGATGGCGCACCCTGGCGTGGAATTGATTCTCTGAAACAAAAGATTGTGCTCACAGCTGCCTGCGCTGATAATACTATTCGACTAATCACACTACCTCTCACACCGCCATCTCCTCTTAGCAAGAGCCGTGATGATTTCCGACTCAATCCTACGATAGCAAATTTGGGGAATGGAAAATGGGGAGAAACCATGGTTATTTTGACGGGCCATCAAAAAACTTCTGATGGAGTGTCCATGACTGTTGATTTCGAGGGGAAGCAAGCTCCAACGAAAGACGATTCCAATTCTGCAACAGAAACACAAATTATAATTGCATCTCATTCAAAGGAGATCACTGGATTATTACAGCTATGGCGCATACCCCTACCGATACCTTCATCAAACATGGTGCCACCATTTCAATCGATTTACATGCCTTCTCCAGCCGTCGGCATTTCATTTAACCCATCACTCTCAGAACAATACTCAAGCCATTTACTCGTCGCTGATAACGTTGGTACTTGTCGAATCTATAACTATAAGCTTTTGGTAAATCCTTCCGAAGATCCTGAGAGCGCAATTGCTGAACAAGGATCTTGGCTGATCTCTCTATACCCTGGATTCAAAAATAACAAGAATGATACCCAATCATCTCAAAAGAATACATATTCGGGTTTTGGCCGAAAGAAGATCGTGGACTCAAAATGGGTATACGGTGGTAAAGCGGTTCTTGTACTGTTGAGTGATGGAGAATGGGGTGTGTGGGATATGGATGGAGTAGGACCAGGCGCAAAAAGAGGTGTTCTTGGTCATCAAACCATAAAAGGAGGTTCGCGATCAGAGTTCAACCTCACAGGTTATGTCGAAGGTGCGACTAAATCCAACTCAAAAACTTCCGGTCCTCCACAAATCGCTCAATCAAAGTTCGCCCCTATGACCCCCGGAACCCGCAAAACAACCAATCTGTTCAGCAACAAGGTCCAACCCACTGGTCGAGTCCGAGGTAGTGTATCAGTACTCGAAACCCCATCCCCTTTATCGCATTTAGCATACGAAGAATCCATACTCTTCTGGCTTGGCGATTCATTTACTCTCATCCCCTCCCTGTCAAAATACTGGTCCGCCAATCCTCGCAAAGGCCACTCTTCAGCAAACATCTTTAACACATCCCCTGGTTCTCGTCCTATCAAATTAGAACATGTAGATCTCCTCGGTGAACGTTGCACTGGTATCGAACAAGCTCCAAAATCCTTAGTTTCGCCAAACAGCAGGACAGAGATATCAACCGACATTTTCATATTGGGTGAACACAGATTTACCGTTTTTACAGGCGGAAATTCCGTGACACCAAAACAAAATCAAAATGCGTATGCATTACAATTGGTTCAAAGTAGAGAGGATGAAGATGAGGATATGACAGATAATAGAATGATAGGGGTGGGAAGTGGAGAATTGGATGTTAACAATATTGATAGGGCGTTAGCTAGGATGGAAAACAATGAGAGATCGGGTGGAAGTTTGTTATTTGGTGGGAAGAGGAGGTGGTAGTATATTAATAGGAGAGAGGAGAGATGATGGAAAAGAGAGAGATAGATACCCCGTGATGTTCAATTGAGGAAACCAGACCTATTCCCAGGTCCCTCCTTTTTCTTTCCTGCTTTTCTTTTTCCTTTTCCCCCTTAATTTCTCCCCGCTATCGAGTTTTAGCCGGTCTTCCAGTGATCAAATATCAAGTCTTCCTTACGTGATACTATCTCATTGCCACCTTCCACCAATTCCACATATTTTACACATTCCTATCCTCCGCAAGGCAAGGTGGAGTACAAGGCGAGACCATTCCTTGAAACTCTGTAATCCATGCGGTATATCAAACACACCTCGAAATCATGAGTCTCTCGCTCTTTGAGCAAAAGAGAGAGCAGCTACGTACTGGGACCTATTTCTAAGGAAATGTGGAGGTACATGGTTGTAGGGGGGGTTCTTCTACTGCTACTCGTCGTTCGTTGTGCTACTTTAGGGTGGTGTGATTGTGGCGAGGTGGCTGATATGGGACTTGTATATATTTTTGAATAGGGGGGAAGGTGGTTAAGGGGTGTGGGAGTGTGGGAGTGTGGGAGTGTGGGAGTGTGGGAGTGTGGGAGTGTGGGAGTGTGGGGTTGGACTGGGTAGGGCTGGATAGGGAGGAGAGGGAGGAGAGGGAGGTGAGCTGAGGTGAGGGAGTGTGATGTTGGTTGGATTGAGAGATGCGATGGCGGAGAGGAGAGGAGAATAAAGGGAACAGGAAGAGAAAATATGAAAAATAGGACAGAGATAATCTTACTATCATCCAGAATGGCAAAGGAGAGGATAATGCTCAATTCCAGATAGTCATCCGTTCCATTTGTTTTATCCATGGAGTTGTGTATGTATGAAAATGAAGAACATAGTATAGTTTCTGTAGGGATAATTTTGGACACCTGTCATTTCTTATTGTCACACTTCATGCATTTCTATTGGAACCTGTGTATCATACCTCGATCTCGTGCACGAGTGCATGCTAGGGTTCAAGGTCGTGGGTTGAGGAACGATATCGAGTTCTGAAAGCAAGATGGTATCATCTTTCCTGCCCCTATTCCTAAACAGCCATCCTTAAGCGTCTCAAAAGACCGGAATCATCGTCGTTATTGTCGGCGCGAAAATAAACAACTATTGAGCGTCATCTGATATAATTGTCCTGAAACTAGGTATTTTGTATATCATGGCCATACAGGAATATGATCAGAGGATTATAGACATTAGATGAATGTATATGAGTAATGTTAGATTGTAGATCGAAGATGATAGTTGTCAGACCAATTTGTTTGACGAGATGAGGCATTTGAGAAGATGAAAGATGAATAATGTTGAACGGTATACTGAAGACGAAATGCACCAGTCAAAATCTACAAAATCAAACTTTCAGATGGACACAGGAATGCGAAGCATACCAGTGTAAGGAGCCCGGGTCATCATGGCGGAAAGATTATATCAAAATCAAGCACTGTAAGACGACTGATAACAGGGAGCTGGCAAATGCAGGATGATTGAACAGGAATCACAAACGCCAGATCAATACTCAGAGCAACGCCGATAATTCAAACTATATCTTTGTGAGAAGCTGAGATCATCGTTGCCGAAAGCTATATCGAAATGGAGTATTCGCGAAGATATAAGACGAGAAATTGCAGATAAATCATCACGGACGAATGACAATAGCCCGAAGACACCAGATCGAATTTGTTGGGGGGGATGGAACATGTAAGTGATGCTATCTTAAGAAACTAGGATGGATGGTCATTGTGGAGACTCGGCTTGAAATGAAAAGGTATTAGTAAAAATATAAGACGTTAGATCGAGGATGATAGACATCAGACCATTGTATCAAGCCATAATGAACATAGGTGATCGCAGACCAAAAATACTGAAGTTCTAATCCTCAAGAACCATTGGTGAAAACATGACTATATCTAAGAGACATCAATTAATATATCATTTAATAATAAAAATAATAAAGTTAAATTCATTATAAATATACAAGATAATAATAAATTATAATGAAACTATAAATTTTTTAGAATATTTTAAAAAAAATCAAAGGATTTAAAGTTTATTAATAAATATTATAATATAAATATATATATAACTATTATAATCTTAAATATATGATAATAATTCAAATATAATAAGTATTTACTATTAAACTGTATAAAAAGTATATAATATATGAATTTTGTTTGTTTAATAGGGGACAATCGCTTGCGGGGATAACCGATTTCTTTGATTGGGAATCAGATGGTTGATCCAAAGAGAGCCGACTATTAATGCTAATGAATATTCGAAGAATGGTATCCAGTGATGAAGAAATACGTCATGGATGAGGTCTTGTGCTTGACCTTTGTCTCTGTACGTACTAGCCGCTTCAGCTATTTTGATGCGTGGACTTATTAGTCCTTACCATTTTTGATCTCCACCTAAACTGGCGGAGGAGGAGTTCTTCAACAAGGCTTTCTTAAGCCTCTTTTTCAGGTTTGTCTTCTAAGGCTAACTGAATCGGATCTTTATAGTCTTGGTAGATTATATTTAGATTAGATTTAGTTAGACCCGTAGCTAGACACGACGCCATACCCCTAGGGAGGTCTCCAGGACTAGGCCTTCAGCCTTATCCGTCCGTCTTTAATAAAAACTACTACTACTACTACTACTACTACTACTACTAGTCTCAAGGCAAAAAATGTACAAAATTTCTAGCGAGTTTATGCGAGGAAGTGATTTATATTGTGTGGATAGTATTAAGTTGAGACTATACTATTGGCCAAAAGATCAAGATGGTAGAAAGTTCACACTGTTGGCCAAGAGATTAAGGTAGTAGAAGACTTAACACCAAAAATTTAACATAAACATTGGTGAAGTTCTACCCAAAGTATTTAGGATAGCAGTGTATGATATATATTTAGCATCCATTTTCAATTATATTGTTAACCAAAAGATAAAGATAGGAGAGAATCCAATATCAAAAACAAGGGAACATTAATGAAGTACCACCAAAAATATCAAGGATGCAGATGTATGATGGATGAATAGTATTAAATGAAGCGAAGATTGTTGGCCAAAAAGTCAAGATAGTGGACTATAAATTATCGACACTAAAAGGCCATACATGAAGTCCTAGCCAATGTATTACGGATCTTGATGCATGATCCAAGTATTAAGGTAATGGACAGTCGGCCAAAAACTCAATGATAACCCAGGGGGAAAAAGATCTATGAAGAGTGTGGACCAGTGTGTTATGAAGAGGTATGGTAGATGTAGGTGACATGTTGCATGTATGACGGACAAAGGTAGATGAGTGAAGGGGTTGGCGATGGCTGATGAAGGGGCCAATAATACATGAAAGGATCGGTGATAGGTGATGGGGTCAGTGATGCGCGAAGGGTTCGGCAATGAAGAGGTTATCAATGTATGAAGAGGTAGCAATGCAGTAGAACATTATTTTTCGTGGAATAGAGTCTAAAACTGTAGAATTTATGAATATAAGAGCCCAAAAAATAGTATATATAAAGCTTTTAGGTCCTTTTTGAGCACTGAAGACCAGAATTGTGCCAAAAGAACACTGTGAAAGCATCTGCTATTCCGGATTTCAGATTTCATATGTATGTTTAATTCAGTGCTGACATTCAAAGCCTAGATAAACAGCAGGATCAATATAGCATTCACATTGGAAACCATAGGCGGAGTAGTTTGGTGGAAAAATAAATTTTCTCTATGTACAATTTTTCGCAAAGAAATCCTCCACATACTGCAAATATCGCATTTAAAAGCATCATTATTCACCCATCCAGCCCTTAAAACAGCAAAATGAAGGAAAGAAGAAAGATCGTAATCGTAAAGGAACCAAATAAATCCACCAAAACCATGTGGTAGAAGCCATAAAGTAAGAGCCAGGAGTAACAACCGTGTAGTAAGACCGAGTATTTTCAGCCAGATAGGTATGCGGAAGCGTAAGACCAAGCATTAGACGCCGAAGTAGTGTAATATCTGTGAATTGTAGTAGAAAGGGATGCGTAACGTCGTGTGAATGCATCAAAATATCCGAAACACCAGTGTAATTGACCCTCGAAGAAGCTTCAAAGCCTCCTTCCCACCAGGACGGGAAGGAAACTCTGGATAGACTTTCTCAAATCACACCCTGAGAAATCAAGATCTAATGAGATAGCAGCGACCCAATACCCCCTAAAACCCGCTAATATCCACGACGAACAAATACGGTGACTTTCCAGAGCATGTTGTGAACAGGACACTCCAGTATCTTGTAAGAACGTCGTTTGTGCCATAGACCTTCACGATCATCTCTATCTATCACAAATCCCCAACGCTCTCCATTAATGATCTGCATACCCTCTCGAATAAGCTGATCGGTGATCCCTGGTGCACTCGTTACGACATTCTGACCAATGGCCCAATCGGGAATCTTGAGTTGAACCGGCCAGTAGATCCAGATCAACTCCATATTCTCCCTAGAACGGGTAGAGTTGGTGGTCATAGGGACAGCAATAGTGTTAGACTGATAAGGAGCACTGAACCGGGAGGGAGTTTGGTAAGGACCGAGGATTTGGGCGTTAGGGTTTCCATATTGAAAAGCCTGCGCAGGAGGGTCCAATCGATAACGTTCAAGCCGAAACTTTACATTGAGCCGACAGGTAGGTCGCACAAAATTAGGTAGAGGAATAGCAATCTCCAGAGGAATGCTGTACGATGAGCCAGCGACCACAATGGGCCCTGAGAGTGCTTCAGGAGCTTGGCTATGAGGAGGTCCATTTTGATGCGAGCTTTGATTCTGATGATTGTTCTGTGCATTGCCACTACCAACTTGGTAACCTTGTTGTTGTGCAAATCCTTGATTGTATCCACCAGCAGTATAATAAGGATTGTTACTCATTGCTGGTGCAGTCGGAACTTGTTGGAATCCATGCTGGTACCCCTGTTGTTGAAATGGATTCTGTTGTGAGCCAAACTGCAAGCCATGCTGTTGAGCTTGCTGACTCTGCTGACTCTGCTGACCCTGCTGGCCTTGCTGGCCTTGCTGGGCATGACCGACTTGTCCGTGGCCTCCTCCAGCAGTGGGGATAGCTTCTGACATTGGCGCAACAGCGAAGTATCCTGGATCTACTTGAGGGTTGTTGAAATTAATGGCGTAAGTAGCGATGGTAGGGTGAGTTAGGTATTGGATGAAAGCAGCGAGGCGAGTAGTATATGCATGTGTGCTTTGCGTTGCAGGGACAGCACAGCGGCGGCAATTCTCGCAGCAGAACAACTGGGGAGCGGGCTGCACGTTACTGTATTGAGGGGG
>NGKJ01000052.1:8940-21205 GCA_002162495.1 Myriosclerotinia curreyana | reverse complement strand
GCTGGGGTTGCTGGGGGTGCCAGTTGCTCGGCTGAGCGTAGCCTTGTTGGCCAGAATTCCATGATCCACCGGTCCATCCTGTGCCGCCTTGATAGCCTTGATTTTGATAGTCCATTATGTAGGATGAAAGGTAGTTGAAGGAGATTTTGAGGTGGATAGGAGGAGGGTATTAGACGTGATAAACGAGTTCGAAGGGAGTATTTGATGTAAGTCGAAGGATTAGACAAGTAGGAGGAGGTTGTGAGACTTGTATGAAGTACGAGGATAGACCGAAGAGATAACTTGAGATAGAAGCTTGAAAGAAGAGTGCGACTCTTGTGCTAGACAAGGGAACTTGAAAGAAAAAGTTCTGATTTAGTAGTATCTATCTTCGTGTTGTACGTGCTTTGTGAAAGGAAGGTCTCGATCTAAAGAAGTAAAAGAGGTTGTAGGAAGGAAGAAGAAGGAAGCCATTCACAGTTCAAAGGCCTGGTTTAAGTAATCTTTTAATTTGAATTCTCAGCAAGCTAAAACCCTAGCTCCGCCTGGAACTTGCTCAACAAACCCTTTCCTGCCGCTCAATTTAATGATCAAGGCTATAGAAGCGCTAGTACGCGTCTCAATAACGCAATTAGCCTGTAATACGGTTCAATTATGCCTTTGAATCACTCAGTTGGCCAATAGTACAGCTCGCATTGGCTCCCAAATGATCAATCTAATCATTCACCGTAGAGTTTAAGATTGGTCCTATCTCGTTTCCATCTAAAAGCCGGATTGGTGCTTCTATCTACCTCAACAGAAACTTGCCTGCCGTGCAAATCAATGAGTGAGGGTAAAAAGAAGCGCTAATACGCGTCTAAATCACCAATGACCTATCATAAGCCTTCAATATGACACGACAGAGCCTCCCTACCACTTCAGCCACGAACTGAGGCCCACAAAAGCTTCAATGTGCCTTTAAATCACTCAACGGCTTAGTGCCTAACTATTCGAATGACCTATGATACAGCTCCAATTACGCCTCCAGAACACTTCATGACTTGAATACCCCTCCGAGTCATTCAGTACTATACTACCCCGCCTCAAAATTGCGCAATAGAAGCTTCCCCACTTACCGAATCATTGATTGGGATGGAAAAAGTACATAGATGCATCTAAATCATTAAATAACTTATATTAAAGCTCGTAGACACTCTCAAATCGCTTAGCGTCCTCTAGCGCAGCTCTATCAAGCCTTCAAATTAATGAATTATTTATATCACGGTTTAAATTTGATAAGATAGAGCTTTTAACACATTAAAAAATAATGATAGAAGCTAATCAAAGCGCTAATATGCTTTTAAACTACCTAGTCCTGAATACTACAGCGTGATTATATTTTTATATTACTTCAAGAACGTATTAAATTCCTTAAATACGTCCCTAAATCTAATCAGAATGTTAGTACTTCCAATTAGAAAGAAAAAAGAAGGGGTGGCAACTAATTGAATTGATATAAAATTAAACGAGATAGATAGCTAGGTATTTTGTACCGAATAATGAAGGGGACTCGAGGCTCTAATTCTATATCACATAAATACCCAACTAGTTTATTTCAAGTTACTTTACAGTTCTCCGTTAAATATCCTGTAAATTCTATATATTTACTGCTTTCAACTTGAGAATATCATTTCTACCTATCTTGAACCTCACAAACCTCTTTTCTTTCGAGTTTGAAGGTTAAACTGAAAGTAGAATGTATTTGAATGGTATATATTTTCCAACAATCCTGGTTAGTTATTCTATATTTAAGCAGGGATATTTACGCAAAATAAATTCACAAAAATATTCTGTATATAGTTTGCAGGATCCCATATAATTTTCAACATATTCACAAAATTATAGCCGTATTGAACAGATAGTCATGGAGTTATGCTAAAGTGAAAAAGATGAAACTTGGCTAGTTTTGAATGACTTTTCTTCCCATTTAGTAGGCTCTTCCCACTCGCAAGTTCTTTGAAAATTTACTCTATTTTGACTACACTTTGAGGATTCCCAAGCTAGAATCAACTATAAGGCGCCTTTTATTATAATATTAATCGACTAGCATTATAATTCCTTAGCTCCATGTCAAATTTCCTTGAAGAATATTCAAGTTCAAGTTCCCTGCTTCAAAATCATCAAAAGCTCTGAAACGCCTCCAAATTACATTCCCAGCCATTCACCAAACGGCACAAAGACAAGGCTCGGCTTGACCCATGCTTTCTCCCCTCAAAGAAAAATTCCCTAGTGAATGCCGAAATAAACTTGACAAGCCACCAACTTGTTCACTTTAGTTCAGACATCAGACGGTACTCTCGCTTCCAGTCCTTCATATGTTCGGGAACCTTCCACTCCCTGGGTGGGGGACAAGTTTGTTGAGTCATCAAAAAAAACTCCATGGGAAATGACGGCACAGGAGAGCCCGAGATATTAGGTTAACAATTTTGAACAGTACTAGGGAAGAATAGGGAGAGGTGGGGAGATCTCGGAGATTGGGGTTTATGATGATGGAATTGATGGACTTGATGGAATTTGATGGATTTGGTTATCGAAATGAGAGGGATGTGATAGGATATCTGGCTAAGGGAAAATAAACACATTGCATCTAGATATGATGTAATGTAGGAATCAGTGCTGGATAGATATTCGAGTTTTGATATGTATACCTATCTTTGGAATTTTATGCCTTGTGTACAGCTCGAGATACACGGGACCATTTTTATGTATGCTAGACATCAATTTGGATTCCTTGAAGCGTTTCACTTGCCCATATGCCATCTTTATCTGAATCTCACTGAAGTTTCAAACGAGGCATGTCATCGCAGCATCAAGAATACCACGAGTTCGTACAGTTCGAGACAGCTAAGGAGTCAATTACACACTGTTATAACGCCTGCCTGCCCTATAACCCTATTACCCCATGTCATCTTGGTATTAATCTCCTCGAGAGATGCCAAACTGAAGATCTTATTGCGCGACCAAGTCTGCGGAAGGCTAACGCAGTTTGAACAGCTAGGAATTAGTTACACTCTTCAACAACTCCTATTTACCATGTGCCTATATGCCATCTTCATACGAATGTTACTGCGAAGTGCCAAACCAAGAATCTCATCGCAGCGTTAAACCCCCTAGGAGCTCCCACAACTTTCACACTACGAAACAGAGTTGAGAAGCCATTTATAACGTGTCACAATGCCCACTTGGCAAACGCATCTATGCCGTACTTGTTCAAATCCTGCCCAGAATTTCAAACTGGGGATCTAATCGCAAATCCAAGTCCTCGAGGAGTTCGCAAAGTTCGACATGAAGCTAAGAACTCCATTAGACTGTGCAACACGCCTATTTGCTCTATGCCATAATTCTATTCTTACATTGATGAGTGCCAAACAAAGGATCTAATCGCGGCATCAACTCTTCCTTGGGGTGTGCACAGCTCGACACAGACTCAAGAAGTTAACACACTACCATAACAGATTTATTATTAACTAATTCGATTTCGAAAACTGCGAGGCTAGTTTAAGGCATCAACGGGCTGCTGACTTATCTGCCCACCTCCACGGCGGCCACACCTATACGAAGATCTAAGGCTACCCTCACAAAATTAGACACAAAGTCAAAGAATTTCTGCTATAGTTCATACATTAGAAAGCTTGTTTAATTACGCTACTTCGGTTTTAGACACTTCGAGGCCAGTTCAAGACGCCAATGGGCAACTAAATTTCCTTCTTCTACTTTCTCAATCACGCCCATACGAGTACATTGACTTAGCATCGGGCTTACTAGGATCTTGCACAACTAGACACATAGTCAGGAAGTCAATCAAGTTCTGCCATAAAGGCTACATTCGTGATCTCCCCAACTACACTGCTTTGGTTTCAAACACTGCAACGCCGAGTACTGACGTCTATAGACTGCTAGTAGTTCCCCTCCCAGTCTTACCGCCGAGCACACCTACGCCGACAATAATCTAGAGACGGGCAATAAGTTGTGCGATCAAGCTACAAGGGGAGACTCCGGGAGTCACACTTGGACAGAATTATGGCATTTGTCGCTCAAAGAACTCCGTTAAGAACTGGGCAGGTACGTCCCAGAACACATTAAGAACTTGAAGCTGGTCATACTTAAGTAGACTTGGAGCTGTTAAACGGGTATTGTTTCGAGAGATAGTCAACAGGAATCTGCAGTCGCTCGCTAATTACACCTAGAAATAGCAAATTCGAACTCATACTTTTCCTGCTGTATCTGAGCCTACTCAGACTACTCAGTTGCTCTGCGTAACTCATTATAGCATACGGACAACATGCTAGTCTACCCCTTTCTCTTAACTCAAGGCCCCTCAAACTGCTCCACCAACTTTGTGGATCACAATTTACTTAGGGCTACTCGTTGCAACACTATGACTCAACTACATGATAAGCTGTGAAACTTAACTACTGAACTAATCTAGGTCGATAGACTACTCCAAGACGACAAAGTACCCTAGGACACTTATCATGGCTCTCCAGCAAAGCAATGCGATTATTTCCCGAGTTTAGACAACCCACGAAAGCAGCAAAAGAGCCACTCATCTTTGTACCGTCGCCTACTCCAAGCCCTGTATGAGTACATTCTTCGAGTCACCTCTTTCAACATCCCCGCCTTGTTCCTGTATTTTCCCTGCGCATCACGGATACAAATGCTACAATTGATCTCCTATCTATCTACGAACGCGGAGGCTTGAAGCAATGCAGAAGAAGCTGGGGAGGCTGTGGTTGCTTAGATATCAGGGAGGTAAGTCCCTGGAACACTGATCTAATTGTCTGGCAGATTAGAACTCTTCTGTTGCTCTGCTAAATCTCGAGATGGCAAGATAGTTCGTGGCACTAAATATTCCAAGATTACGGAGTGACTCTGCAGTAACACATATATCCTCAAGCTACATGACTATCCAAGTCAACGTTAGATTGAGATTCCATGCACTGTAGCCTTCTTTAGTCAAATATCTATGAAGACGGAAGCTCTTTAAACTCCAGCTCTCCAGACTAATTGCTAACTTCTTCACGACAGGATATCGAGAAAAGAAACAACTATAAATATTAGATCTGCCAATTACAAGTACGAAGATTTGAATCAAGCGCGAACAAGTGAGAGGAGGGAATGGAGGGGATGATATTTTGCAGCACTGAATAACAAAGATATCAAAGAGGCAGAGGTAGCATATGTTTTAGTTGAAATGCATTGTTGGAGGCATTCCCATGAATTCCAATCCTTTGGAGAGTGTAAGTATTCTTGATTGCCCTATAAAAGATCATGACAGTAATGTTATTGGAATACCCTAGAACAACTTTGAGTTCCAAATTCTATGGTTTCACCGTGACGAACCCAATTTTAGATTGAAAGGACTATCTTAGATAGCAAAATAAGTCAAGGCAGCTAGCCTTGCGTCCCTTGAAATGATTGAGATGGTGGGTCTCTTCCACCATAGTCCTCTAACAGACTAAAACTCCGCCAACCACCTCGAACTGGGTTTCTCTCTACTAACTACAAACGAAAGCGTTACTTTCGCAGCTTTATGATACATCAAATACAAGTAGCATGCAATCGTACGGTTATAACCCTTCTAAATATTCTCATACATACAACATACAACTCGGAAGTCCACAAATCACAAATTCTAGGAGACACCCCAAAAGTCAAACCTAGGTTCAAACACCCTTCATTCAGATAATGAAAAGCAGTATACGATACCCAAGCCTCGGCCATTGTTTCAACTTCCAAGTCACAAACAGATACTGAAGATTTGCATACGGTACCTCAGCATCTGAAGGCATTTGACTGTCCAAGTCGCGGAATCGACATACCAAATACGACTTTTCGACAGACCTCAAAGATAACAAGCTGCGGTGTGGCATTTGAATGCTCAGATGTAGCCTTGACGTTTCCTTCTCCCTCCAAGAGAGGAAATTTAAGAAGGATAATCCAGGGTAACATGCCGATAAGACCTTGAAGACGTGCAGCTTACCACTTCTCCATAAATCTCAAAAGCTAAATCCTGCTCATCCAATCTCCTTAAAACTATTGCTAATTTCTTTTCATCAGAAACCTACTATAATAGCTCATCTGCCAAGTTACGAATACGGAGGTTCATTGAAAGTAGGATATGGAAAGGGATATAGTGAAAGGATTTATGAGATGCAGCATTTTCAGGCTCCTGAGCCTCGCAGAGGTTTCTACAGAAGCTGATGTCAGCTCCCTGCTTTTCCAGACGATCACTGGTAGGTATGCCCATCGAACCATGATTTGGAGAAGAAGCCTCAGTATTGTATTGTTGAAATTCGTCAAAGAAATAGCGTGAGCTCTAATACTCGGAAAGTACTGCCGATTACTCTGCTCCAAACCTCAAAGATGGCAAATGGTATTGCGGTTTTACCTGCTAATTTGAGGATGCGAAGATGCGAAATAAAACGATACAAGCGGAGATAGATATCACGGCCCAAAAGTAGGTCCCCAGGCCTGGGATCCTCGAGAAATGTCGCCTATTGCTATGCCACAGACTCCAAAGACGGCGATAATTTCAGATATCTCAAGTACAGGGCTATGAATATAAGAGGGAAAGTGGGATATCGAGGAGATGGTGAAGGGGCCAAAGAAGAAAAATTACTCTCAACTACATACTATACAGAGAAGAAAGTACAACAAAATGAATAGTGTGGCACCAGGAAACAGAGCTTCGGCGGAATGGAGAGGATTCTCTAGGATAATTCTTGACGCTCCGTTGCAGATTTCAAAGACGACGAAGACTATGATCATCCTGCCTGCTTAGCGAAAGATGCGAAGACTCGAGAAATGATTTGATAGGAGGAAGGAAGAAGATCACATCAGCGGGAAGATAGCGGAGGGTTTACAGACGAGAAGAAGCGCCCAATGACGGATTATGCGGACAAGAGGGGACGCTGAAGTGTGGGACTACGGAATTTACAGAAAAGCACAGTGTGCTCAGCAAAATATGCTCTGAGGTGGCCTTTCGTAGCCCAATGTTGATTAGAGGGTATGCGGGAGAGCAAAGGCCTGCATCACCAATAGTGCTGTAGGTCTATGTGCTTTGCTGTTTAAATATACTTATCCTCTCATCAAACGGAGTGAATGTGAGATGTACGCAGCACAGTCCAGAACCGAAGACTTTGGCAGAGTAGGATACGCGATAGTTATCGAATCTTTTGGTTTGGATTCAATGGGATCTTGTTTCTATTATTGGTTCTCTCTTAGTACATAGGTACATTTGAATGGTTACTCCTATTTCCTTATTTTTGCTATTGGATGTACTTTTGGAGAGACTTTCTCGGAGTTGGAGCACAATTCATTTTGAACCCCAGTGAACACTGAAAGGAAGATGGAAATTGAAAAGCTCTCATTCATCGATAGAACACCAAAAGGTATGGTGCAAGTGAAAATATTAAGCTTCAGCGATATAGTAGTTGAGGTGATGGGAGCCCAAAAACGAGAAACTTCGTTAATCAATGACATAAAGTATATATGTCTAACTAATGATGAGATATTTAATCACTTGCACATATCTTAACTTCTATCCTGAGAATCTTCCGGATGCATGCAATTCCCAATCGACTTTCATAGAATTGCAAAACAATGTTCAACAAAGTATGGTTACATATTGCAGGTTTAAATCTCTCCTTTCTCCCTATGGAGATAAATTTTGATGAAAGCCAACTTTGCCTTGCAAGTTATGACAACAAATCATGTCAAGATGTTAACATCTTATATACATTCATGTGAGCGAACATAACTATTGAACTGTTGGGGCTGTTGGGGCTGTTGGGGCTGTCTGAGAAAGAAGCTCTGCAGCTTTTGTATCAGCAAAGCAGGATTCATATGAGTAGAGCGAATGATGCTGTGTTACTTTTAGTTTTGATAAAGGGGGTATCAAATAGATTTCTCTATAGAGAACTCTGCAACAATCTCGTCATAACCAAATGAATCTTCTCCTTCATCCGATACAGGCTAAATTGAGAAGATAGTTTCTGTTAAGTGGATATGTACGACTATACTATATCTCTAAAACCCTGTCCTTTAATCTCGTAACACCAAACTGGGTACAAGAGTAACCTTATAAGCAACTGAAAGAAAGTAAGGAATAATAATGTCAAACGGATGCTACCTACCCACCATCCGTCAACATTATTGCCTTTAGTTTTACCTTTCATGCAGGTACCCCCGCATCTCGATTACGATTGCGCGTCCCCATTTCCACTATGACATTACAAAATTCATGGCTTAAAGAATGATTCAATGTGATGATGTACGGAATATTCGACGGACTTGACGCAATAAGTGCGGCTTGTTCATCAGCCGCAAAGAGGGATGAAGATATTTAATCTTTGGAATGTTCCTTTATCAGCTGCTTCTCATGTAGAAAGAATTCGGGCCCGAGAATCAACAAGCAGCTATGGAAGAAAGAGGAGAGAAGGCTTTAAGTGGCTTTGATGGGGATCGGAATGAAACACAAAGTATGCTGTGAGGAGAGATGGAGATGATGGAGATGATGGAGATGGAGATGGATTGGGATTTGGTTGGTTGATAGGGGTCACGGGTAGTTCAGGGGGTTGATGTAAGTACGGAATACTGCGTATATGAAAGCGGAAGCGGAAGCAGAAGCAGAAGCAGAAGCAAAAGCAGAAAATGAGCAAACAGATGGGGTTTAAATTAGGTTTAAGGATATGAGGTTTGTATATAGAGTTTTAGATTTTAGATTTTAGATTTTAGATTTTAGATTTTAGATTCGCCGATGAAATAAGTGGGTGTGACTATATATTGTAGTAAGTATAAGGTATGAGATAAGATTCGAGTTCTATCTAAGAGTAGGTATATAAGCTTATACTTCGTACATTACTGTAACTGAATTACGTATATATATACGTTATAATAATAAGGGATAAAACCAAAAACCAAAAACCAAAAGGGATTTATTAAATTCTACTAAAATCGAGAGCTTATAAAACTTTATTTTACTATTCACAACTACACTCCGTACACTACTATGATACATATATATACACATATACACATATACACACTGAGCAGATATCCGTTGTACTACCTACTCTGTACTACATCCTAACCAAGGACAAGCATTATGAGTAAAACAGTTGGACCTCGGCAATTTTACTCCTGAGTACGGAGTAATACTCCTATCCTATCCTATCCACCTATCACACCTTTTCTCCTGACCTTCTGTCTTGTCAAGATCTTACAATATACAAATATACCAAATATACCCCAAGATACCAAGAAATTACCAAACCCAACAAAAGCAATTCGTCCGAACCCCCCTTCCCCCAAGCCGGATACCGGAAATCTGCTGTCACTCATTATATGCAAATATCCCTTTTGTATTCATTCTTATATCTATGCAGCAGCAGCAGCTATGTAACATATAGTATATACCTAAGGTTTTAAAGATTGACTGATCGCCGAAAATCATCATCATCATCATCATCATCATCATCATCATTTATCATCTCATCCAACACTCGATAAATTGCTTGTATTCAGATGAGATGATATAAGTGGCTACTCGTACACAACTACTGTGCTTCTTATTGTTGAATTAAGGAACACCTTGATAGATTCATATTTATATTCATATCTATATCTATATCTATATCTATATCTATATCTATATCTATATCTATATCTATATCTATATAATCTACCTATATATGGAAGTAGAGTTTCAACATTTTTTCTTTCCTTCTTCTTTTTTTCTTTCTTTTTGCCTTCTGTTTTATCTGTTTACATTTTAACATTTTGTCAACATTATCTATCTATCCGATCCATTCGCTCTTTCCATTGTATTTTCTATGCTTGGTGTGATTATAAGTACCTGCCTCTTTTGCCGCAAATTGTTTGGGGATAGCATAGGATAGGATAGGATAGGAAAGAATAGGAAAGAATAGGAAAGGAAAGGAAAGAAATATTTCTTTCCCCCATCCCCCCCTTTTGGTCTTCTCGAAGACTCAATCTATTAAGTCGAATGAATGCGAATGAATGCATATCCGGTTTCTAAGTGTGAAGTTTCTGGAGCTTAACTTACCTTAGATCCATACAATCATGACTGCCACCAAACATGAAAACGTTAAATGGGTCGATGTATGTTCTTTCTCTTCATCATTTTTCCAATTGATATCTTTGAACTCAAAATTAACAGTTTCATAGGGTCTTCGAGGCTTAGCATCTCTCCTGGTAGTTTCCACCCATATAGCCCGAGCATTTGATGGTGACCTCTTCCTCCCCAGCTCCGGTGAAGGACTCCGTCCCCGACTCCTCCAACTCCCAATTCTTCGAATCCTCCCCCAAGGACGTATTGGGGTTACAATTTTCTCCTTAGTAACCGGCTATGTCTGCGCTCTCAAGCCCATCCGACAATGCAGGGCTGGGAATCAATCCGCCTGCTTTACAACCATATCCCGCTCTGCATTTCGTCGAGTTCCTCGTTTAGTTTTACCCACAACAATCGCCACAACCATCATCTGGTTCTTATGTCAATTCGGGATATACAAAGTTGCGAAACGATGTGATAGTTGGTGGATCGAAGCGACATCTCCAGATGCTACGCCGTATTTCGGTGATGCGATTAAGAGTTTATTATATCATTTAATTACAACGTGGACGAGGGGCTGGAATATATATGATGGAAATCAATGGACTTTGCTGCCGTTGCTAAAAGGGGCTATGTTGGTTTATGTTTTTATGTTGGGCACGGCGAGCATGAAGGCGAGGTATAGAATGATGTCGAGTATGGCGTTGTTTGTATATTTTTATGTGGCGAATGATTGTGAGTTTTTCTGTCTCGAGTTTCACAAATCTCTCAACATCGAAATTTCACCACATTTTTTTATGTCCCTTGAAATTGATCTGAATACTAACCTATAATCCAGCGGCATTTGGAATGCAATTCTTCTTCGGAACTTTCCTGTCAGACCTCTCTCAACACCCACCTCACACCCAATGGCTGACCACTGTAACCTGGCCCCGATATTACCTCGCTCCATCGCTCATGATCCTAGGTCTATTTTTCGCTTCCTACCCAGAAGGTAAACCAGAACTACAACCCTGGTCTCAATCCCTCTATGACCTTTCCCTCTGGATCTTTCCAAATGACCCCGATATCCCACGCTATTATTCCGGCCTGGGTCTCGATCTAATAGCCCTCGGAATCCACTTCTCTCCTTTATGTAAAGATTTTCTCGCAAACCGCTATTTACTCTGGTTTGGGAAAAATAGTTTCGCAGTGTATCTTATTCATGGAACGTTATTGAGAACCCTGTTGATTTGGATGTTATATGGTGTCTCGATGCCTGCTGATACGGTTAATGAGAAGGGGGAAAATGTGAAGGGGGTACTTCATATGGGGGGAAGGTTTAGATGGTATACGATGCTTACTATTTGGTTCGTGATACTATATGCGATGGCGAATGCCTGGACGAAGTGGGTGGATCCTTGGTGCGGGAAGGTTACACAAAGATTTGAGAGGTATGTTTTTGAGGAGGATGGGGGTCATGGAGAGGGGGGAAATAGACAAGCAAATCAGAATGGGGGGACGGACAAGGGTTTACTTGGTTGAGAGGGAGGTAGTTGGGATTGAAAAATCATGAATCGGGACGCAATTATCTCATTAGAGAGGGATATCACTGCATCTAAGAAACATAGCGATATACTTGCTGTGAATAAGGGGAAACTTATGGGAATTTCGTGTGCTGAGAGGTCATATGGATGCATATAAAAGGTGGCGAGCAATCCTAGCAGGTAAATTGCTGGTCAGAGAATGTGTCAGAGCTACACGTACATGGGAAGTAATCAATAGCAGTATATACATACATGCCTCCATATATTCACATGAGAATGAATATAAGAATGAAAAGAAGATTGATGATGTGTGATGTCCAGAGATATTCAGGTTCATAGAAGTTTATGTACAAGTGCCTCGTCCTGAGAAAGGGGTTTGGCGCGAAGCTAGAGGCAATTCTGCTCTAATTCAGATACGTATATTCACACTGCAGGCAAGATTCAGCACAAAGGAGCGTAGTGATATAGAAAAGAGGGGTAACTCGCCAATTTCTTTTATATTTTCTTGTGGGATTGATTTCGATAGCCCGGGTGCTAGTTAAATGTTGAATGTGTATAGTACCTTGAACGGAGGATCATAAGAGCTCTTGGGTTTCTATTCGATATTGGGAGACAGCGAATGCAATCCCCCTCCTCTCCTCTCCTC